>MCFE01000043.1:0-201235 GCA_002104905.1 Basidiobolus meristosporus CBS 931.73 | reverse complement strand
GTGAAACATAGCTCTGCATCTTCATGCAAAGCAGCCCCTGTGTTTCACCCATTGTGTTGGAGAAAATACATTTTTGACCTTTTTTTTTGGATCAATGTTGTGCAGGATAATCAGTCAGTTCACTAGAAAAAACTTGCTGATGGTCAGGTGTAATGGCATGCACAGACGCAACTTGATGCACTGGCATGGCCCTTGGCTGAGTTTGATGTGATGCCGCTTGTTGATGCAACTTGGCCTGCTCCAATGGACTTGTGTCTTTTTGAGCAGTTTGATAGGTTCGGGTGGTCTTGCTTGGAAGCATGTGCATTGACCCAATATGTGTTGAATCAATGTGGGGTGCTCTTGTGGAGTGAGTTGGCATAGTTTGGACTGACATGCACCAGCGTGCTGATGTTGTCAGGGATGGTAAGGAATTCAGCAAGGCATGCTGGTGCAATCTAGACAATGTTGCTTGTGGTCTGTATTCTTCCTCTTGAAGCTCACCTTCTGATTCCTCAAGGTATTCACTTACCCTCTATCTAATACTTTGGAATTGTTGCCTGGATGAGTCCTGTGTATATTGCACCTGGAAGCCACTTAGCTCTACTAATAAATCATGTAATACATTAGTCATTTGAGGCAAATACTCATTCAAAATCTCTTTGGTTCCCAAAGTCAAGGCACAAACGGACATATCTGGCCTGTATAGGGCAAATTGTGCGCAAAATTGTTCCCATGCAGCTTCCTCATCAAATCTCCTCACCCTCAGCTCATTCTTGATTTCAATACTTGTCATGTTATATTTCTTCTTACATACATCTGCTGGCATCTTGATGTACAACTCATGCAACAGCTTTCTACTCAGGTTCTTCCATCTCTGTCAACTCTCCAAGGTATCTGGTTCTGCTAGATTAATGAGTAGTGCCCAAATATCTGTATGAAGGCTCATCATAGACACTTAGGCCATACTGAAATTGTTTGGCAAGAACTTAAGCAGATTCAACTTTGCCTTTTCTGGTCTGGACCATGCTTGGGAGCTGGGGGATGGGTTTTCCCTTGGTTGAACAAAAGAAGAGTTGATACTTGGTATAGGGACCATATGTGATGGATTTGGATACTGATACAGCCGTTTATTGGCATCAACCTGGTCTTATATGAAATATATATGAAAACTAATGTGATTGTTGAATTTTCCAAATATTATGCATGATCCATCTTGGATTGCATTGACATGGATAAGATCACATCAATTGCAGATTTCCTATTTGATTATAGATTTGTGAGTAAAACATCAACAAAAATACCCAGTCATTGTTTGAAGATGATTTTGGCAACAAAATGATGGGATACATGGCAATTGATGGAGATTTAATCATGATGCATGGAAAATCAAATAAATAAACTGATTATGCCAATATAAGTCAAATCACCTCTGCCCAATCCTCTACCAATTTTAATATGACTTACTCATCCAAATGATCTTCTCTCATCAATCCCATCACTACCACTGGATTTCCTTTTGACACACTGGAGGAGATCTATACTAAGTACTGTGGTCCATCTACCCAAATCTACTCAAGGAGATGCCTTGTTAAGCTTCTCTGCTATTACAAGAACTATTGCCGCACAAGGTTTCATCATACCATCCATGCCAACAAAAGTCCTAGAAGCTTTCATTCCCAGCTGACAGCAATGGAGAACCACCATGCAGAGGGTATGAATGACTTAGAGCAAGCTTGGAATACTGGGTTCAGAAGCTCCAATAGACTTCCATATCCCAGAGTGTTCAGCAACAGGTTCCATATCAGGAGTATTTTGGATACCTTCCCAGTGAGGATTAACAGACCTTCTAGAGGGCAGAGGCACTTTTATTCTGGCAAGTACAAGGCACACTGAGTGAAGTTTCAAGGACTGTCTGACATTAAGGGTAAAATCATCAGGTTTAGTGGGCCATTTGCTGGAAGTAGGCATGACAAAGCGCTGTGGGTAGAGAATCATCCATAATTCAGTAAAGGGGAGAAATGTATGGCAGATTAGCTTATATAGGAGAGGATTGCCAGAGATTAGGATATATTACAGCTTATAGGAAGCCAAGTAGTGGTGTGCCTAGCAGGAAACAGAAGCTCTACAAGGAGATATTTAATCATTTCAGAGTGAGGGTAGAGCATACATTTGGATATCTGAAGAGATTCAGCATATTGACAGGTAAATACAGAGCAAATTCATATATAGGAGAAAACAGCAGAATAGCAGGTGCTCTGTTGATTGCCCCATTCAAATATAATAGCTTCCCTGAGTTTCAGGTCATTTGGGACAGGTATTCTTCAATCATATTGAAAGTAAAATCTGAGTCTTGTTCAAGCTCATCTTCCATGTTACTATGCTCAAGGGCTTTGATGTGATTGAAGGTTCTTGTTGACTGGTGTCCATTTCTTCTCTGATGGCAGTGTTTTGCAATATGTCCTTGCTGGAGGTAATTAAAGCACAGTCCTTTCTTCTTGCATTCTTCTGGGGTGTGATTCTTCTGCATAGCATCTATTTCCATTGGTACTGCTTCTGATTGCCATCTTTCATAGTAACTATAGCCCCACTGATTAGTCATTGTGGGCTTCCCAACTCCAACATAGCTGAGTCATAATCAATAGCAATCTTGATGACTTCTTCAATTGTCTGAGGTCTTCAATAATTCACTTCCTTGCAAGTTCTTTCCTTCAACCCATGAGCAAAATTTTTAGCTTGATTCAGATGGTTCATTGTTTCAATCTATCCCACTACACATCTCTAATCAGAGATGTATTCTTGAACCATTCCTCTGTGTCTGAGTGTCTTCAGCTTCCTTCTTAGTGATGTCTATGGGTGGGGAGGTTCAGAGGCAATTTGAATCTCCAACACAAACCTATCAAAGGTAGAGATAGCAGAGCATCCCATGATAGAGGCTGACCTTATCTTGTTGTGACACAACTGTAAAGCTGCATCTGCAGGTCAGAGACTACATAGTGAAACCTGCTCTCTGGGGCAATTCCATCTGAAATAGCCAATTTCCCAGGTATTCATTGATTCTACCATGGTACCAGTTGACCTTCACACTAAGGATACTCTTTACAGGGCTTTGCTGGTTCTAGGCCATGGTAGTCAATTCTTAGTGCCACTGGCTGAGAATGTGGAGTAACTGTTGCCGTTGGGCCAGGATTTCCCATATAGCATTTTTCATTCATGATTTTGTGACATTGTGAAGGAGACTTCTTCTTTCTGCAGCAGGGAGGTTTCTGGTTGTTACTGC
Source organism: Basidiobolus meristosporus CBS 931.73 (assembly GCA_002104905.1). Classification (NCBI taxonomy): domain Eukaryota; kingdom Fungi; phylum Basidiobolomycota; class Basidiobolomycetes; order Basidiobolales; family Basidiobolaceae; genus Basidiobolus; species Basidiobolus meristosporus. Next base: position 197,976 of record MCFE01000043.1, on the reverse strand, counting down.
CACCAATTTTACATGTCTTGATATAAGAATTGTTGAGGAATAGGGAGTTGAGCTAGTCTTGTATTTGCCAAAACCTGAACTCCTTTTTATTGAAGTTTCAGCAGCTCCTTTCATATATTTAGGCAGATTATTTGCTGACTTACTGTATCTCCTGATGTAAGTTGTGGCTGATGACTCATATGATTGCATTATCATCACCCAATTGGAGCCTGCTAAGTATATTTATTTTTGTCTGATAAGGATCTGCTGATTTTTGTGCTGACTAATACTGCTGATTTGATAGATAACAGTGATATACAGATATGCTCATCATAAAAATGATTGATTTGACTGGAAACTGATCTGACTTAAATATTCATGAGGTAGATCATAACACACCAATATCTTGACTGGTAGTGCAGTAAACCAAACATTTGACAACTTTGGCGTATTGCCTTAGGACTAATGAAGTCAATGAGTGGTTGAATAGAGAATTTGGAAATCTCTGGTGAGGTATGCAAATGGAACTTTGAGTACATGGTATGAGTACATAGACCATTTGGTTTTGGAAAGTTGAACTGGTTCTGTTAGGTAAAGTCACATTGCCAAATTGAGTCATGAATGCTAAATAATGCCACAGTGTGCCACAGAAACATTGCAGACCTATACTTGGCCACAGAGGGTACACATATTCTTACATCTTCATGCCTAGAAGCCCTGGTGTCTCATCCATTGAGCTGGAGAAAGTCCAATTTTTGACCATTTTTTGAGATCAAGTTACAGACCTATGCAGCTTGGTTCAGAGTGCAGCAGGAACTGAACACTAAACTTATGACGCCAGCCCTTATGCACTTTTACACGTCATATTTAACTTTAATCACTAAAACAGATCAGCAATTGGACTTTCTCTAGCACTGAGGGAAAAACACCAAGTTGCTATGCATGAAAATGCAAAGCAATGTTTCACACTCTGTGGCCTAATACTAGTCTGATAGGTGCACCAGCATAAAGAAATACATACCTAGTGGTAGAGTGTCTGTCAATCAGATCCCTGCCCCAATCTGAATCACTTTAACTAACAGAATTTTGCCTATAAGCTGCTCCAGAGTAGTTCATTACCACATTTTTGGTACCTGGTAGATATCCCAAAATGCACTTAACTGCTGAAACTTGATCTGATCCATAATTTTACAAAAATTGACCTACTACACCAACAGCCGCTTCAGTATATGGATGTGAAGACATCTGCAAGTCCTTTATACCGCAAATATTTTGCAATACCCCTGAGTCCATGCCACTCATTACTTTGGTAACTTGCACTCTGTTGTACAGTTACAAATAACTGTTCATTGGTAGTTATATGGTTTCCTGCTCTGGTTCTGCTTTTTGCCTGCTTGTTTCTTCTTGCATTCTCTTGCCTAGTGTCCTAGCTGCTTCCAGTAGCTGCAGCAACCAGGTCTTCTTTAGTTTTCCTTTGATATAGTCTAGAGTCAGATTGTCTTCACTGCTTTCAAAACACAACAGGAGTTGCCCATACTTGTGTGGTAAGCAGCAAAGCACACAGAGAAACTTTTCTTAATCTTCTACACCAGCATCAATACTGAAAAGTTCTTCTACAAGCATCTTCACTCTGGTAATGTGTTATTGTATGACAGCACCTGCCTTCTTCCCCATGTTGTAGAACTTTTTGTTTTTAATGAAGCATGTTTGATACTGACTTTGCTCTTAAGATCTTCTCCAAGGATTCCCATGGTGCTTGGGCAGTATTTGAAGCATGAGTTTGTCCATGGAAGGAATCTTGCACATTGATGCATATGGCATCAAAGGCTTTTCTCTCCCCCTCTTGAAACTTCTCCACTTCTTCTGCTGTTCCTTTAGGCTCAACTTCTTTTTCTGTTTCTATACTCCACAGCTTTCTTTCTTCAATACGGATTTGCTTCTTGACTATTCAAAGTCTGTAGTTCTTTCCATTGAGCTGCTCCATTACAGGGAAGATGTTTGTATTATTCTGCTTGCTAGTACATGTCATTCTTAGAATAGTGTAAGGCAACTAATGCTCATTAACTGTTGCAATTAAGGAGTGTTTTGGATTTAAGAAACTTATTGGGTAATAGGGATAGTTGTTGAGCTGTTTTTTATTTGTAAGGAAGCTCAGGATTCATACCTTTGCAGAAGTAGCAGAGCTGTAACAGGAAGTTAGGAGAGCTTCTCAACACTCAGGAGCATTCTGTAATAGTTTCAAGGCTAGTACATAGAGGTTATCATCCCATCTCCACTATTGCATGATTTGCTTATTCTGTATTGTCTGCAAGTCATGCAAGCTTGAGTCTGCCGGTATGAACTAAATTTTCCAGACATTCCCTTGTTTGTCCACCCATTGGTAAGTTGCAAATGTGCATTCTCTGATGAGCCTGAAAGGTCCTGTTCATTTTGGCTCAAACCTCTTCCAAGTGTTATTTCTCAGCAACACATAGTTCCACACTGTTAATACTTCTGGTGATATAATCTTATCAAATCTGTGCTTCATCTTTTCTGAGCTCTGAGAAACTTTGGTCTGTGCCTGCTGATGTCTTTGCTCCATGCTAACTGATTTCAACTTCTGAGGTGACTGTAAGCTTTCAATGTGTGTGATCCCCTGGAATCCTTGGCTCACATGTATACACTAAGTAAAATGGGAATTGTTGAGTGGTGTTGTGTACTCCAAATCTGCATGCAGAAAGTGCTTGGTCTATGTACTCATCCCATCTACTGACAGCTCCATTTCCATACTTAGTTAGCATTTTCCATCTCCAGGTATTCAAGCAGGATTTTATGTTAAGCATCTCCTTCTCATGCACTATGTAGTCTTGTTCTGCTGAGTTCAATTTCCTGAACTCAAATGCAACTTGGTGGTCCATTTCCTCTTGTTCTTGGCTCAATACTCCACAAACTGCATAGTGTGAAGCATCTGTGCACAGAGTAAGCTCTTTTTCAAAGTCTGAGATTCGTAAGTTTGGCAGCTTGGCAAGTTCATTCTGGAGATCGGAAAGGCAGTCTCAGAGGCTATGTCCTACTTCAAGGTGTTGTCTCTCTGGAGAATAAGTTAAAGGTTCTGCACTACCTGCAAAGAACTTGACAAATCTCCAATAATAAGAAAATATTCCATGGAATGATCCAAGTTCTGATATGGTATGAGGCTGCTTCATGTTCTTGATGACTTTCACCTTCTTTGGGTCTAAAGTCACTCCTGTACTAGTCCCTATGTGACCTAGGTTTTCAAAATTCTCCTTGAAGAATGCACGCTTTGCTAGCTTGCCATATAGCTTGTTCTCTCTGAGATTTTTCAAGACCTTTTCAATATGCACAAAGTTCTCCTCTTCTGTCTTGCTGTATATCAATATGTTATCTAGGTGTATTACCACTAACTTGTCTAGTACTCCAGGAAGACTGTTTGCACTAAGGTCATGAATGTTGCAGGGGCATTGGTAAGGCCAAAACTCATGACTAAATATTTGTCATGTCTATATCTGGTCCTGAATGCCATCCTAAGGATGCCATCTGGTTTTTGTTGCAATTTAAGAAGTGATTTGGATATAAGGAACTTATCAAGAAATAGTGATAATAGTTGAACTATTGCTTATTCATAAAGAAGCTCAGTATTTATACCTTTGTAGAAGTAATACAACTGTAACACTAAGTAGGGAGGGTTTCTCAATATTCAGGAGAATTCTGTAACAGTTTCAGGGTTAGTATGGTAATAGTGCTAATTTGATCCTGACTATAGGGGAATAATCATAAGATCATATATCTGGAGAAAGTGGCAAAGTTAAGGCAGTAAATGAGTCCTACAGTGACTAAGACTAGTCTAGAATTGTTAAGTAAATTTTTAGCTGCTGAATGATACCAAATAGTTCAATATTCAACAGTTTTTCCCCAATCTGGTTGAATCCTGCAATGAGGTCAATCTTGCTCAATATAGCGGCTCCATTAAGTTGGTCCAAAAGCCCATTTATCAGAGGTATGGTGTACTTATTCTTCACAGCAACTGAGTTGAGGGCTCTGTAGTCAATGCATATCCTGAATGCCCCATCCTGCTTTTATGCAAAGAGTACTGGTCCCTGGAAGGTGACTCATTTAGTCTGATATATCCTTGATCCAATAACTGATCTATATGTCACTCGTTTCACACACACTGGAATTGATCAAGTTGAAGTCCAGACTAGCAGGTAATAGCTGATAGGTCTTGTTGTTCTTCTGGGTCTTAGTAGGATTGGTTCTCCAGTTGACCAATGGTTTACAACAAAATAGCCAGGTTTTCAAAGTACAAAGTCAAACTTGGAGTTCACAAATATTATAGCCTTTAGATCTTCTTCATAGTTATTAACCATTGTTCTTGCTGGCCAAGTAATATGGTCAATTATGTGAGAGTTGCCATCAGCTGTTGAGACTGAAGTTGTTTTGGTGGGTCCCAAGTTAATTGCAGCTTTCAAGGCAAATTGCTCTGGTATACAATCATGCAGTGCTCCTGAGTTAATCATGCTCTTGGCAGGTACTCCATTGATTACTCTATTCAAGTAAAATAGCTTTTCTAAGCTTGAGGTCATATGGATGGGTATTCTTCTGTTATGTCAAAGGTGAGTTCTGATTGTTCTTGAGTTCTCCTTCCAGGCTACTTTGCTTGAGGGCTTCAATATTGTTGAAGGTTATTGTTGACTCATATCTATTTCTTCTATGAGGGCAGTACATTGCAGTACATCACTGCTGGTGGCAACTAAAGCAAAGTCCTTTCTTTTTTCATTGGCTTCTTCACTAGTCTGATGTCTTTGAAAATTCACTTCCTGAGATGTTATTTCTGTCAACGCATCAATAAAGTATTCAACCTGACCCAGGGAGTCCATTCATTCAATTTTTCCAAGTGGACCTTGGTAATCATTGATGTAGTCTTGAATCACTCATTTCTGTCTAGTTGCCAGGGTAGTGCTGGCCCAGGCCCATAGTAGTCATTACTTGTTGCTGCTGGCTAAGGATCTGGAATAAATGTTGCTGTTGGGCTAGGATTTTGCATAGCATTCTTCCATTCTTGATTTTTGGACATCTTGAGGGTGGCTACTTCTATCTTCAGGGGAATGTTTCTGGTTTTTGCTGATACCAGCATTACAAGTCTTGATATAGGAGTTGTAGAGGAATGGGGAGTACAGCTAGTATTGTATTAACCAAAGCTTAAACTCCTTTTTCTTGAGGTTTCAGCAGCTCCAAATTTTCTTTTTGCCAGATCAGTTGCTAACTAATTGTATTTCCAAATGAAGATTGTTACTCATGAATCATTTGATTGCATCATCATCACCCAATTGCATCTTACTTAAAATATCTATTTCTGTCTGATAAGGATCTGCTGATTGATCTGCTGACTAATACTACTGATTTGATAGATAGCACTGATTTACTGATAGGATTAATATTAAACTAATTGATTGACTAGAAACTAATATAACTTTACATTCAAGCAGTAGATCATAAACGTTTTCTGCCACGTTCTTGATGAGCTAAGATACCTCTAAAGCTCTATCCTTTGTTTGAGGAAGTACACCCATATATATCCGTTACAAATAACTGTTCATCTGTAGTTATATAGCTTGTCTGCTCTTGTTTCAGTTTTTTGTCTTCTTGTAGTTGCTTGCATTTTCTTGTCCAGTGTTCTGGCCTCCTACAGTGGTTGCAGCTACCGGATTTAGTTTGGTTTTGCTGCTTTCCCTTCTTTTTTCTGTGCCTTTCTGAGCTGAATAAAGCAGTATCTTCAATTCTCTCTGCTGGATTATTATATGTGATTTCTTCCTGGAGGAGCCTTCCTTTGACATAGTCTAGGGCCATATTGTCTTCTTTGATTTCAAAACAAAGTATGAGTGGCTCATATTTGCCAGGTAAGCTGCAAAGCAGGCAGAGTTTCTTTTCTTCATCATCTAGGCTAGCATTATTATTGTTAAGTTCTTCTGTATGCTTCTCCATTCTGGTAATGAGTTGTAGCATGTCATCCTCTTGCTTCTTTCTTGTGTTGAGGACTGTCTTTTTAAATAAAGCTAGCTTAATACTGATGAAAGTAGGTGAATAATCATAAAATCATGGATCTGAAGAAAGTGGCAAGATTGGGGCTGTAAGTTAGTTCTGCAAGAACCAAGACTGGTTCAGAATTGCTAAGTAAACTTTTAGCTGCCAATTGATACCAAGTAGCCCAATATTTCAACTGCTTTATCTTTGGTCATTGTTATTTTGCTTCAAAGACTGTGCAGTGTTCATCTGCCATCACATTGAGAAATGGCTAAATAAATGGCTGTGGCATTGAGTTATTTGAGTTCCTTCTTTGTTGTCTACTACCCATATTTTTGTCTCACATGATCAATACTATCCAAAATGCTATATACATTTTGCCAGATCAATTGCTGACTAATTGTATTTCTTAATGAAGGTTGTGGCTGATGACTCATTTGATTGCATCATCATCACCCAATAAGATCCTACTTAATATATCTATTTCTGTTTGATAAAGATCTGCTGATTTGTTTGCTGACTAATGCTACTGATTTCATAGATAATACTGTTATACTGATAACCTAAACATATACTAATTGATTTGACTAAAAACTGACCTAACTTAAACATTCATGTGGCAGATCATAACAACTTGAAGGGCTCATTTAACTTGAAATGTCCCATGTATAACTTGGTCATAAGTATAGGGATATTATTGAACAGCAAATGCATTGCCCACAGTTGAAAGCTTTTGCTCCAACACATACCCTCAATCTTGAGTATCTCTGGTTTGCATTTGATTACATATTCTGGCCAATGGCCCATAGCTTGCTTACTTTGCTGCAATTGCACGCTGACTTCTGTACATTCTCTGTGGGAAGATAATGCTCTTAGAGCTGGTGTATGGGTAATAATAATTTGTGTGAGTTATGGAGTAAATCCCCTGGATCTCACACATTTGACAGCAATACTGTTCATTGTGCCCAGAAAACCTGCTATCTTGCTGATGGATGGGGTATCCCCAATGCAGATAATAATATGAACTTTTACACAAGTGCCATTTAATGTTATTGTACTAAATGCATGAAACACTCTTCCAGCAATGGGTACATGTAGCTATCCAGGTTGGATGGTGATTTAGGCCCAGGTCCAGTGAGACTACCATCAGATTCTTGCTCTGATACTGTAAGATGGGTGGCAGATTCAGGTTGATTGGAATCTGTGGCCAGCAGAATTTGCTAACAGATTACTTGCTTAATGAGGCTCCATCAGGCACTAAGGCAAAGGCATGGTCATATATATCTTCAAAGTAGCCCTTGCTTCCTAGCTGTTTGTAATGTCTGGCATCAAGTATATCCAATCTGTGTGTGCCTGATTAATGCTGAGTGCAGTACTTTGTAGTTTCACAATATTTGTTGGACTACATTAGCTTCTGGAGATGGGGTATTATTGGAATACAACGGAGTGTGAGCAATGTTTTCCCTCAATATTGATGGACTCCTGACAATTTGGACACACTCCAATGGTAGCATATTTGGATGTGAACGCCATGCAACTTTTAACATATGCTCAAATCAGAACAGTCTCTGGGTCATATGGTACCAGCAGCATGATGGTTGTCCACTTGTACTATGTACATGGTAAGTTGCACCCCAAAATGATTTTGGCAAAAAGTAGTAATAAATGCTCAAAGCCCCCATTACTAATATTGATGAAAATGCACCACCTCTCTAGCCACAACATTACATCATTCACAAGTAGATGCATTACTGGGCTCACTTGGCTCCATAAAGTATTCTTGGCATTTGTTTCAACAGGTGTTGTCTCATTGCATATTGGGACTTGACCAGGCTCATGTGTGGTATTGTTGTCAGGGGAGATAGGCTCATAATCCATCTGTGAAACCTTCTTTGTTGGAGCTATCACTCTGTGTGCCATATTCAGAAGTCAGAGGTGAGCCTAAAGGTGTCACGAACTCACCTGACTCAGTTTGCATAAGGTGACAAAGATGGCCAGGTGCTGATATAGAAGTATCAACTGGCTTACAATATAATGTTAGTACAGCCATGACTAATGAATGATTAAATATGACTTGTGTGGCAAAGCACTGGCCATGATCCTTGTAGTACTTCTTATGCTATCTGAGTACTTTGTGTCTGAGAGGCCTGCTACAATAGCCACATGGTCTTTTTTCTCTTCTCTTATAACATTGATTCAAGTACTCTTGTCCCAGGAGCAAGCTGTTTGACCCTAAGCAAAGTAATGCTATTATATCCCTTTTTTGTTAATACCCACGCAAATTTAAGACAGTCTTGCATTTGAGACATTACACCTATATTATTGTACATTTATATGATGACTTACCATATTAAGCATTATAAATTAAATTGTGGCACCACATACATATGCATATGTAACACTATTCCCCCTTTGGTTTGACTCACTTCAATATGTATGCCACCAACAAATTAAGCAAAGTTGTCTGGCTCCCAACCAAACTCCACCGCTGACAGCCACAGAAAAATGCTTGGAAAACAGCGTGCTTTGACAATCAGTGCAACAAGCAGGGCTACATTCAAAAAAGACAATGTTAAAAGTGTGTCCACTGAAGGTAATAATGCATACTCCTCAAGCTCTCAGTCAAGTAAGCAATTGAGAACCAGTTGAGATATTGGACTATTAGTTATCATTCAGCAGCTAAAAATTTACTTAACAATACTAGACTAGTCTTGGTCACTGTAGAACTAATTTGCAGCCCTAACTTTGCTGGTTTCTTCACATCTATGATCCTATGACTATTTTGCTATAGCAAAGATCAAATTAACACTTTTTACCTAACAGTATGTACTAACCCTGACACTGTTACAGAATGCTCCTGAATGTTGAGAAACCCTACTTACCTAGTGTTACAACTGTGTCACTTCCACAAAGGTGTAAGTATTTTTCCTCTTTATGAATAAACAACAATTCAACTATGATCACTATGTCTTGATAAGTTCCTTATATCTAGATCACTTCTTAAATTGCAACGGAACCTCTGCAGAGCCACATGCCAACCAATATGCTCAGGAAGATGAGAATGTAGCAAATGCAGTACCCTCACCTGAAGACCAGCAAGTAGCTGTTATAACATTGCCACCATCCATATTGGCAAGTGTGTTGTCAGCTCATACCAAAGCATTAATGAAGCAATTAGGGGCAGTGGCTGATAGGATAGATGCAATGGACCAGAAATATCCAGAAATAGTGCAGAAACAGAATGAGTAGAAAATACATGTAGAGCAATCAATATCACAGGTAGAGAAAGCAGCATTTTTGCTGCAAGGAAGGAACTCAAGTAGCTCAATGTCACAGCCAAGAATTGAGCTATTTCCCAATCTAACAGCGGAGGAACACTGTACAGTCTTTGAAGCACAACAACAGTGTCCTAAGATAAAGCCCACTGAAATATTTATCACAATGTGTGAGGGAGACAATGTGGTGTTTTACCATCACTAACAGGCCACTATACCATAGGACCATCAGGAGCTTGAGGCCAAGCAGACTGCACTTGACTTGTTCCCTGAGCATTATCCTGGATCCAAATAGGCAAATGGAGTTTGTGCCAGCATTGGTATGCCAAGACAGTATCTTAAGAATGGCAGAAACCATCAAAGGCAGAAGAATAAGAGTGCCATGGTTAAAAACCAATGGCTTTCTCAAGAGCCCATCACAAGCAGGGCTGGAAGCTCCAGAAAAGTGTTAACATCAGGTAGCTGGAAGAATGCCAATTAGGGACAAGCAGGCAGACATAGATCCATCAGCATAACATTTATTGAGGAAAAAGCATAGTACCACTCTAGAAGTACTTAGTCAAAGTAGCAGTGAAGGAGCTGGCAGTGATAAAAATCAGCAGCTTTTACAGGAGTCTGTCACAACTATGGTTCAGAGCTCAAAACAAGCAAGAAAGAAACATCAGGTTGCAGAAAAGTGCCGGCAAGGGACAACCAGGCCAAAACAGATGCGTCAAAGCAGAATTTATCAAGGAGAAAATGTAGTTCTTTACAAGACGCAAAACTTAATAGTGCTTTGACAGCCTCTTTGCAACCTCTGATGGCGTTATCACAGCAGTATGGTGGCCTACACCTAGTCATACATAATGCCACCATATCAATTATCAAAATTGTATTTCCTTTTTCTACCTACCCTTGCTCACTCCATATTCCACTTTAGAGTTGCCCCTGTTTATTTGCTTACCCACTACTACCTTGGGTATTTCACATTTAGATTAAATCAAACAATACTATGGCCTCCTGCTTTCTAACCTCTACAAACACACATACCTACTACAACTGACATACTTCTATCACCTCAACTCTGCAACTTTGTGGTGTGATGTGTGCAAAATTGCCATATACCTTGTGTTGCGGGTAATATTGTTATGATCTACTACTTGAATGTTTAAGTTAGATCAGTTTTTAGTCAAATCAATTAGTTTTATGCTTAGCCTATCAGTACATCAGTGTTATCAATCAAATCAGTAGTATTGGTCAGCAGATGAACTAGCAGATCCTTATCAGACAGATATAGTTATATTAAGTAGGATCTAATTGGGTGATGATGATGCAATCAAATGAGTCATCAGCCACAGCCTACATTAGGAAATACAATTAGTCAGCAAATGATCTGGCAAAATGTAAATAAGAAGCTGCTGGAACCTCAATAAAAATCAGTTCAAGTTTTAGTGAATACAATACTAGCTAAACTCCCTATTCCTCTACAACTCTTATACCAAGACTTGCAACAATATAAACATCTTTCAATCATATTTTTAGTTGAAGCCACTTCTGCTATGAATACCTCCTTAATATCTGCAAGGAACTTCTTGGTACTTGACCAATAGATTCCTTCTCCCAGCTGGATTCTAGTCCCCCTTATAGGTACATTCAGGCTCTTGCTTGTGTGGCTATGGTATTCAATGGTGTAGAAGTTGGCTTGTGACCAAGAGAAATCAGACACACCTTAGTAGAGTTTCCAAATGAAAACTAGTTGCTTGTTGCACCCAACCCAATTTTGATTATTAACTGAGTACCCATGCATAGGTGCCACTTAGCTTCTTAAAGCCATAGGCATAGGTGTCTCCATGTGTACATCTGTCCTCAGTATTTTCCAACTCTTTGTGGCTGTCCTCCATTTGCCAACTCATCACATCCATGATGGGCTTGAAGGTAACATTCTTTTACAAAATTGGGATAGGGTAGTGCCTGCAACTTGACTTGTCTTCCCATGTCACTACACATCTGCTTGATTGGAAACTCTCAAAAGGTGAAGCAAGGTTATTATTTTCAACACACCAAGCAAGATGAAGTAGGAAATGGAACTAGTAGTAATAGATATCTACACATTCAGCTTTATGCTTGTAGTATAGCTGCTCAAATCCCATCATAAACTCTTTGCACAAAGGCTCTAGATGCATCAAGTTGGCATTGTGGATCTGCTTCTGGATAAGTATTTGTACAGTGTCCACATATGGCTCCCAATGCTTCCAATGTACTTTTAGTAGAAATGGCTTCAAAAGGCCACTTGAGTAAATTGATTTGTTCTGTTGGATAGTACCACATTGAGCCATGAGTGCCAAATGATGCCATAGTGTGCCAGGGAGGATAGGTGAACCTATACTTGGCCACAGAGTGTGAAACATAGCTCTGCATCTTTATGCAAAGCCACCCCTGTGTTTCACCCATTGTGTTGGAGAAAATCAATTTTCTGACCTTTTTTTTTGGTCAATGTAGTGCAGGATGTGTAAGAGCATAGAAGAACTGAAGACATGTGTCAGGTGATCAATACCCATGGCACTCTGAATCTAGCTCCTGTGGCTTGTAACATGTCACAAAAATGCATGGCACTATCTTGGTCCACTGGTATTATCTGGCACTATATATAATTCTTAGCCCTAAAGTAAGATCTATACAAAGCACATATAGTGCCAGATAATACCAGTGGACCAAGATAGTGCCATGCATTTTTGTGACATGTTACAAGCCACAGGAGCTAGATTCAGAGTGCCCTGGGTATTGAGTACCTGATGTATGTCCTCAGCTCTTCTGTGTTTGTCCTCATTGGTCCAGTGGTTAGGATTTCTTGCTCTCACTGAGACGGCCGGGGTTTGATTCCCTGATGGGGAAAACCTTTTTGAATTTAAATACGTTCTTGACTAAGTACACTGTATGTTTGGCTAGATAAGCCAATATTTTATTCACCAACGTTATGCTTTTGTGACTAAGAACTTGGCACACTTGATGAATTGACCTCTCCTTCAATGGTATTTCATTGATTCATTGCATGTAACATTTTCTCATAGTTGTAGACTACAAAATGTTGGTTGCATAATAGCAAGCATACCAGGGATTGAACCTGGAATCTCCTGATCTGTAATCAGGCACCTTATCCATTTGCCCATACACCCTTATAGCATATACTTGCCAGCTGGTAGACTATGAATCTCTTTAGCCTTTGGTGGTGACATCCAAAGTTGTGCACTGCTTCCCCTGAATATTATCATGAACTACCTTTCCGCCCCCCTATTGTAATTGCATACTTGGTTTAGTGGTATAATTACCACCAGCCACACGGTAGACCAGGGTTCAATTCCCCAAGTATGCATTTTGCTGTAAGTGTCTTTGCAATTTCCTTTCTTTGAGCAATACTTTGACGCATGAGATAATATGTTTCATTATTTTGTTGGCTAGCTGCATCTGGCTTACTGTATTGTTGCTGTTTTGCTGGGAATGGCAAGAGTAGGAGTTATGTGCCTGCTTGGACACAGGTGTTGCTTCTTACCTTACTCACCATAAAGCTGACAAAACAGAAAAAGGACTTAGATGGCCAAGTCATATACCCAAAGCTCCAGGAATGTGCATGTTTCCTCCTTTGATTAGGGTTAGTTAATCAATGCAAAATATCAAGGCTAAACTGCCTTACAGTTTATCATCTGGTTAGCCACTCTGTAGGGTATGTCCAACTGCAATTCAAACCTATCATTGTTGCGCACAATCATGCCGCCCTACCTTCTGACATCATGGCTCTGGTGTTACATCAGTTTATCACCCCAAATAGCTTTATAGAATAAGACTCTTGCTTAGGTATTTTCCTCATAGAGCCCATCTAGTATGCTCAGACATATTGCCTTCTTGGCTCAGTTGGCAGAGCATATGCCTAGTAAGCAGAAGGTTGCTGGTAGAATTCCGGCAGAAGGCATTTTGCCAAGGGCTCTACTTGAATGTAGGTGCTGCTGGTTTTTTTGTATGCATGGGGATTTGCCAAGATATCCATCAATGCTGTGCAGGCAAATCAATCATATCAATGCCTAAACTGAGCATAATCATAGTGGCTATCCATATAGTGAAGTGGCCATGTCATAAAATTGTTGCTCTACCCAATCACCGGTGGTGTACATCCCAAAGGTCATGAGAAATACCAGGAAAAAGAAGAGAGCAAAAACTAATGAAAAGAGTGGGATTCAAACCCACGCCTCCAAAGAGATCACGGCCTTAATGTGACACCTTAGACCAACTTGTCCATCTCCTCATTTTCATGTTCCGGATGTTATAAAGGAATCTATGGGAATGCTGCAATTAGTTGAAAAATTTAGCTTATCATTGATATTGGTTCTCACTCCCGTGAACTCCCAAACATAGCTCAGTTGGTAAAGCAGAAGACTGTAGTGTTACCATAGCAATCTTTAGGTCCCTGGTCCAAATCCAGGTGTTTGGAGTCTTGTTCTGTCCCAGCTACATTAGTTGGCTGAGAAGTTTTAAGTTTTACTCCTTGGATAATGGCGGTGCAGCTCTTTGCTTCAGTATTCAAGTGCATTCATTAAAATAGATAGTTGACAGTAACATGTGTGTGGCACATGCAAATATACCCCAGACTCCTAACCCGTTTCCAGCTGAATAGCAAAAAAGGGAGTGCTAAAGCTTCAAGCAAAAGGTAATCACTCCTGGGTGGGCTTGAGCCACCAACCTCCTGATTAACAGTCAAATGCGCTAGCCAATTGCGCCACAAGAGCAAAACGCTTGCAACCAAATCTTGATCAGATATATCTCCTTAGTAGTTACAAAGGGGCTAAGTAGTACAAAATCCATACAGGTTACTGCAATTCATTAAAATAACTATTATCCAGAGTATGCCATGACTACGGGATGTATTGCAGATACTAAGGCAAACAGGGCTTGCCCAAGGTAGTGATGACACTATCTTACACTATTAGCCAACTAATTCATACTCAATATTCAAGCAAATGTATAGCCGCCTTAGCTCAGTTGGAAGAGCATTAGACTGAAGTTCCAAAGGTCCTGCGTTTGATCTGCAGAGATGGCAATTTTTATTTTTTTAGCCAATGTTACTCAAAATTGGCTAAGGTTTGGCAGAAATTTGGACGGTCATAAGAATACAGTCACTAGAGTCACAAGGGAATCACCGGATAGTACTTCATTTAGTTTACATCTATACGCAAAACAAAGGGAACAAGAACGAAATGCCCCCGTGGCCTAATTGGATAAGGCATCAGACTTCTAATCTGAGGATTGTGGGTTCGAGTCCCACCGGGGTGGCTTTCTCTTTTTGTACTGATTACTGGTCGGCATCAAGAGTCTTTTGTTGCTTGACATGTGTTTTATAGGATTGGGTAGGAAGAGCCATTTCAGAGGTGTGAATCATACCCTTTTGAATGGTTACAGTTTGTATACTATTTAAACTGGAGGTATGCGTGCATGGGCACAGTCAAAATATCAGATTGTAATACAGTCCTACCAAAGGGTCAAAGGGCGTCTTTGTCTTAGATATTCAACAAAGCAGCGTAGCGCAGAGGAAGCGCGCGGGGCTCATAACCCCGAGGTCGGAGGATCGAAACCTCTCGCTGCTATCTAATCTTTTGCTGACTCCTCAAATGTATGAGTGTCGCTATTACATTTATACCATGAAAATGTGTGAATGCTAAATAGGAGTTGAAGAATATGTATACTTATTGCTTCTCTTTACAGAATCTGCAATCAAATCTTGCCCAAGAACTTGCCGTATATGCTAGAAGCCTTTACCTTGACCAGAGGCTTCTAAGCACTCACACACAATAACTTATTGTACTGCCAAGGGTGCAATTTTCATCATGCGAAATAGACCTAGCAAAGGGATGTATTAACGATCGAACTGCTGTGCAACATTACACTTACACATTAACACAGCATTGTAGTTAGAATGTTTTCATGTATTCCTCATTGGTCCAGTGGTTAGGATTTCTCGCTTTCACCGAGACGGCCGGGGTTCGATTCCCCGATGGGGAACTTTTGCATTCAACTACGTTGTAAAGGCTCATTTTTAATGTTGTTTGAATTTTGCTGGCACAATGTTGTACCTCCTGAATGATTATTGCTACCCTACCGTGGGGTATTAAATCACGCAAAATAGTCTGGAGCTTGTAATATATTGATATAAGATATCCCCGGTATACATGCTTCCTTAGCGCAGTTGGCAGCGCGTTAGTCTCATAATCTGAAGGTCGCCAGTTCGATCCTGGCAGGGAGCAGTTTCTTTTGATATTTTTTTTACTCTGTGTTGTTACTATGCATTACAAAACAACAATTGTGCGGTGATTCTATACCTCAGGTTCTCCTAATATATGCAGTACCATGCTCTGGGTGTCTGTTTCACACAGTGAAATATCGTAGATATTCGAAAATCCCTTGGGATGAAGTATATATGTCTATATAGGTGGTATGATTTTATGCTATGCATTAATGGTCGCAGGTCTTTTCAAGCAAACAAAAGGAATATAACTAAGCTTTTACACATACAGCCACGTGGCCCGGCTAGCTCAATCGGTAGAGCGTGAGACTCTTAATCTCAAGGTTGTGGGTTCGACCCCCACGTTGGGTGCTTATACTTTTGCCTTGATCCGCTTTTGATCGATTTACTTTTCAAACGGCAATTGATGAGATTGACAGATCATTGTTGCATTCACGGATATGTGAATCTGTATAATATTAGCCCTCCAAGTAACGGACGTATAGCTCAGTGGTAGAGCAATTGACTGCAGATCAATAGGTCGGTGGTTCAAATCCGCCTGCGTCCTTTTTACACACTTTAACAGTTTTTTTATGCCCGAGATAAATATAAATGAATGGCTTTGAGCGAATGGAAAATAGCATTGCTGCAAATATTAAAATTCTTTACTGCAACATGGCAAAAATGGAGGACCTGGGTATCGATCCCAGTGCCTCTCGCATGCTAAGCGAGCGCTCTACCATCTGAGCTAGACCCCCATTTATATTAGGCTTTCTGGAGTAGTGGTGATATTGCTAGGTACTGGTGTATTCTTGAGGACTTTTGTAAAATGACCGATAGTGTATTGTGCATCTTGTTAGGGTGGTATTGCCTTGAGGATTTGGCGGTATACTCGCTCTTTGTGTGGGTGAAATCTTTGGTACGATTCCCAGTAAAGATCCATATCCTATAACTATGGTCCAAGATGCAAACGGAGGCACATACATGTATATATATATATATGAGGCAGAAATACTGTTGTAAAAACATTATCTATGTATTTTCAAATAAACGGGTTATCGAGTAATAAAATATTGCTACTGCCTATACTACTATACTTAGAGTGGCATGTAAAAAGCTCTCAGACCGGGAATTGAACCCGGGTCTCCCGCGTGACAGGCGGGGATACTTACCACTATACTATCTGAGAATTAGTTACGATAAAATAAAGAATAAACTGTATATTTCTACCAAGTGTTTATCAGCATACAATATAACAAAGCCACTAAACAACAACTTTGTGAAAGTACACTTGTGTATGTATCTATTTCGACGATAACTTGAGGGAAATGAGTTAGCAAGGAAAAAACGAAAAAGGAAATTTGCTCACAGCAGGGGTCGAACCTGCGACCTTGGCGTTATTAGCACCACGCTCTAACCAACTGAGCTATGCGAGCTGTTCGATAACATACAAATATTTGCTTATTTAGTAATGTGCAAAGGGCATCTACTTTACACACTTCTTAACCCTTGGTATGCGAGGTATGCGAATACATACACTCTTAAGTTGCGTTGCTTCCGGAGTATCTTACTGTTTTGATATAGAATTGATGGTCTAAAATGCAAGATTCCAACTGGGAGGCACACGCCCAGATTCACAATGTAGCAATCGGTTTGCACTAAGCCTAGGTAAGTGCTATTACTATGGCGAGTTCACTAAGAGATAAACATATAGTAGTATCATCAACAAGTCCTCATTGGTCCAGTGGTTAGGATTTCTCGCTCTCACCGAGACGGCCGGGGTTCGATTCCCCGATGGGGAAAACCTTTTTGAATTTAAATACGTTCTTGACTAAGTACACTCTATGTTTGGCTAGATAAGCCAATATTTTATTCACCAACGTTATGCTTTTGTGACTAAGAACTCGGCACACTTGATGAATTGACCTCTCCTTCAATGGTATTTCATTGATTCATTGCATGTAACATTTTCTCATAGTTGTAGACTACAAAATGTTGGTTGCAAAATAACGAGCATACCAGGGATCGAACCTGGAATCTCCTGATCCGTAGTCAGGCGCCTTATCCATTTGGCCATACGCCCTTATAGCATATACTTGCCAGCTGGTAGACTATGAATCTCTTTAGCCTTTGGTGGTGACATCCAAAGTTGCGCACTGCTTCCCCTGAATGTTATCATGAACTACCTTTCCGCCCCCCTATTGTAATTGCATACTTGGTTTAGTGGTATAATTACCGCCTGCCACGCGGTAGACCGGGGTTCGATTCCCCGAGTATGCATTTTGCTGTAGGTGTCTTTGCGATTTCCTTTCTTTGAGCAATACTTTGACGTATGAGATAATACGTTTCATTCTTTTGTTGGCTAGCTGCATCTGGCTTACTGTATCGTTGCTGTTTTGCTGGGAATGGCAAGAGTAGGAGTTATGTGCCTGCTTGGACGCAGGTGTTGCTTCTTACCTTACTCACCATAAAGCTGACAAAACAGAAAAAGGACTTGGATGGCCGAGTCATATACCCGAAGCTCCAGGAATGTGCATGTTTCCTCCTTTGATTAGGGTTAGTTAATCAATGCAAAATATCAAGGCTAAACTGCCCCTCAAAACAACACTGCTGGCTGCCAAAACTTTTGGCATAACCGCCTTACGGTTTATCATCTGGTTAGCCACTCCGTAGGGTATGTCCAACTGCAATTCGAACCTATCGTTGTTGCGCACAATCATGCCGCCCTACCTTCTGACATCATGGCTCTGGTGCTACATCAGTTTATCACCCCAAATAGCTTTATAGAATAAGACTCTTGCTTAGGTATTTTCCTCATAGAGCCCATCTAGTGCGCTCAGACATATTGCCTTCTTGGCTCAGTTGGCAGAGCGTCTGCCTAGTAAGCAGAAGGTCGCTGGTTCAATTCCGGCAGAAGGCATTTTGCCAACGGCTCTACTTGAATGTAGGTGCTGCTGCTGGTTTTTTTTGTATGCGTGGGGATTTGCCAAGATATCCATCAATGCTGTGCGGGCAAATCAATCATATCAATGCCTAAACTGAGCATAATCATAGTGGCTATCCATATAGTGAAGTGGCCATGTCATAAAATTGTTGCTCTACCTGATCACCGGTGGTGTACATCCCAAAGGTCAAGAGAAATACCGGGAAAAAGAAGAGCGCAAAAACTAATGAAGAGAGTGGGATTCGAACCCACGCCTCCGAAGAGATCACGGCCTTAACGTGACGCCTTAGACCAACTCGGCCATCTCTCCATTTTCACGTTCCAGATGTTATAAAGGAATGTATGGGAATGCTGCAATTATTTGAAACATCTAGTCTATCATTGATATTGGTTCCCACTCCCGTGAACTCCCGAACATAGCTCAGTTGGTAGAGCGGAAGACTGTAGTGTTACCATAGCAATCTTTAGGTCCCTGGTTCAAATCCGGGTGTTCGGAGTCTTGTTTTGTCCCAGCTACATTAGTTGGCTGAGAAGTTTTGAGTTTTACTCCTTGGATAATGGCGGTGCAGCTCTTCGCTTCAGTATTCAAGTACATTCATTAAAATAGATAGTTGACAGTAACATGTGTGTGGCACATACAAATATACCCCAGACTCCTAACCCGTTTCCAGCCGAATGGCAAAAAAGGGAGTGCTAAAGCTTCAAGCAAAAGGTAATCGCTCCTGGGTGGGCTTGAACCACCAACCTCCTGATTAACAGTCAGACGCGCTAGCCAATTGCGCCACAAGAGCAATACGCTTGCAACCAAATCTTGATCAGATATATCTCCTTAGTAGTTACAAAGGGGCTAAGTAGTACAAAATCCATACGGGTTACTGCGATTCATTAAAATAACTATTATCCAGAGTATGCCATGACTACGGGATGTATTGCAGATACTAAGGCAAACAGGGCTTGCCCAAGGTAGTGATGACACTATCTTACACTATTAGCCAACTAATTCATACTCAATATTCAAGCAAATGTATAGCCGTCTTAGCTCAGTTGGGAGAGCGTCAGACTGAAGTTCTGAAGGTCCTGCGTTCGATCCGCAGAGACGGCAATTTTTATTTTTTTAGCCAATGTTACTTAAAATTGGCTAAGGTTTGGCAGAAATTTGGACGGTCATAAGAATACAGTCACTAGAGTCACAAGGGAATCACCGGATAGTACTTCATTTAGTTTACATCTATACGCAAAACAAAGGGAACAAGAACGAAATGCCCCCGTGGCCTAATTGGATAAGGCATCAGACTTCTAATCTGAGGATTGTGGGTTTGAGTCGGAATCATGCAACAATCCCGCGCAAACCGCAAGAAAGTGTTTCAAACTAATAACTATAAAAAGTGAACATTCACCTTAAATAAAGACAGTCGATTTTCACAGTCCGAAATTGGTCGAATTAAACAACCAGAGTTCATCACTCCGATCTGCGTTTTTAGGACATAACATTTGGTAGCAGCTATACATTATCACTGGTAGAAGCCATTAAGAAAACATGCCCACAGATGAATCTACTACTTGGCAACACACCTTGGAAGGTATCCTTTGGGCACAGCTAACACTGTGTACTAAAATGAAGAACGAAATGAACAGGCAAGATACCAGAATCCCTATACACCTAAATAGTTATAGTGATAAAACTGGAGGGAATATAACTGCCTGGATTGTGCAAGTGGAACAGGTGTTCCAAGCAAAGAATGTCATGGATGGCAACAAGAAAATAGCCATCATAGGAAGTTACTTACAAGGCACAGCTCAATCATGGTACCAAGGGAAGTTACTACAAGCAAATGCAAGCAACACTTGTGCTTTCCCCAGTTGGGACTCCTTTAATACCAAAATCATAAGCTTCTTCCTTCCCCAAACTTTCAAGGAACACTAAGAATTGAGCTAGAAAATCTCATACAGAAAAATAGTGTATTGGAGTACGTACAAAACTTCAAGAACATCTTTGCACAAGTCTTTGAAATGGCAGAAGGAGATAGGATACATTACTTCTTAAAAGGTCTCAAGGGAAGAACAAAAGCAGAAGTAAGCTACAAGTTCCCCACAACCACAGAAGCAGCAATACACTATGCCATCACCTATGACTCCATATGGGCAACCAAACCACACTTCTACCATACATCCTCCTAGAAGAATCAGCACAACTGGCCAGATCATTTGCAGAACACCCCCAAAGGCCCCACTCCCATGGAATTAGATCACATACAGCAGACAGACAACCCTAGTAACTCAAAAACATGGTACAGGTGTTACTACTGTAGAAAATCTGGTTACTTCATCAAAGATTGTAGAAAAAGACAAAGTGATCAGAAAGAAAAACATGCAGGAACCGCCTGTAAGAACTCACCAGAGCACTCCCAAGCAAATCTAATGGATCAGCCAGGTGCACTAGGAAGCTATGACCATGACCACTTCCAAGCTAAGGAAACATTATATTTGGCCAAGTCAATGACAGCACAAACACAAAGCCAATCCACTCTGCTAGTATATCTACCAGTAAGGATAAAAGGAAGGTTATACACAGCCCTTGTGAAAAAAAAAAAGCACTTGGAAATTTTTGATGACCACCACCCAAATGACCCAGGCAGCCCGGCTAGACATTGACCATCATCCCATATGCTGTGAGGAAATCACCCCAAGAAACTTCCCTAAGATCTTACAAGATCTAGCCAGCAAGTTCCCCAGGGTCTTCCAGGAAAATTAACCAAATTTCCTCCAGCTAGAGAAGTGGATCATGAAATCAACACTAGTACAGCCAAGCCTGTAGTAAGACCCATTTACAGCCTAAGTCCCAAGGAGCTGGATACTCTGAAGAATCAAATAACCAAGCTACTGCAACAGGCATTCATTAGGCCAAGCAATTCCCCTTGGGGATCTCTTATCCTCTTTGTACCAAAGAAAGATGGCTCACTCAGAATGTGTGTAGACTACCAAGCTCTCAACTCAGTAACAGTCAAGAATAGATATGCACTGTCAAAAGTGCAAGAGCTAATAGAGAGATTACAAGGAGCTAAGATATTCAGCAAAATTAACTTAACTTCAGGGTATTATCAAGTCAGAATTAAGCCAGAAGACATCTCAAAATCCACCTTTAGAACAAGATATGGACATTATGAGTTCACAGTACTCAGCTTTGGTCTCACTGATGCCCCAGCCACATTCATGACAATTATGAACAACATACTCAAGGATCTCCTGGACAAATCTGTAATCATCTTCCTGGATGACATCCTGATATACAGTAAGAATGAGGAACAACATACAAAGGACTTGAAACAGGTACTAAGGATCCTAGAAGAACACAAGCTTGTAGCAAACCCAAAGAAATATGAATTTTTCATCCAAGAAGTGGAATATTTGGGACACATACTCTCTGCAAAAGGGCTCAGAACAGACCCAAAGAAAATAGAAGTTATCAAGACATGGCCCAGCCCTAAAACAGTAAAGGAACTAAGATCATTCCTGGGACTAACAAGTTACTATAGAAGGTTCATCAAAGACTTCTCAAGAATAGCAGCTCCACTGACACAACTCCTGCAAAACAAAGAACCGTACCTATGGACCAAGAGGCAAGAAACAGCCTGACAGCAGTTAAAGGACTGCTTGAGCAACACCCCAGTGCTAGCCTTCCCTGACTTTGAGCAACCATTCCCAGTTACAACAGATGCCTTGGATTTTGCAATTGGAGAGGTACTATCCTATGACATCAATAGAGAACACCCCATTGCCTATGAGTCAAAGAAACTACAAGCAGCAGAACTGAACTACCCAGTACCTGAAAAGGAACTCTCTGCCACTGTGAAATGCTTCAAGACATGGAGATGTTACCTAGAAGGAACCAAAGTAACTGTTAGAACTGACCATGCCTCCCTGAGACATTTGTGGACACAGAAACAGCTCTCCAGACAAGTAGCAAGATGGGTAGAATACCTACAGACATTTGACTTTGACATTGTTTACCTCAATGGCAAGAAGAATCAATGTTGCTGATGCCCTCTCCAGAAACCCCACATTGAAAACACTTATGCTACAAGAAGAAAAGGACTGGCCAGAACTACTACTAGTGCATTGGGAGTCAGGAACTTTTCCAACTCAGACCACACCAGAAATCCAAAGAAAAGTGGACAGAAAACAGTAGACACTTCCACTCAACACCAAGAAGTAATCTACAAGAAAACCAGTGCAGGAAATGTGCCATGTATACCATTTGCCATGAGAACAGACTTAATAGCCAAGTACCACCAAGGATTTTGACACTTGGGAGTCAAATGGACCACAGAAACAGTGTCTAGAAAAGCTTGGTGGCCAAGAATGTCAAAGGACATTAAGTGTGTAAGAGTCTTGGAGATATTGGAAGTGATTGGAGAACAAGTAGATTATGTGTTTCACTTATGATTATGATGTAGTATATACTTTTACCTGGTCTTGGCATTACAAACACGTAGTATAGGTTAAGGAAGGTCCCAAGAACATGTGTGCAAAGTTTGGGGCTGTTTGGACAACTTTGAGAATTTTCATGTTCTGGGTACCTGGTATTTTGGTGAAAATATTCTAAGTAAATCCAACAAGGAATTTGGTCAGTATTCTCTAGGATTTGAAGGTGATGATCTAAGTGACCAAGTTAGGTGAATATTTAGGCGGAAATACAAATTTTACAACATTAAGCACCTAGTCTGCACC
The DNA here is from genome assembly GCA_002104905.1 of Basidiobolus meristosporus CBS 931.73. Taxonomy (NCBI): domain Eukaryota; kingdom Fungi; phylum Basidiobolomycota; class Basidiobolomycetes; order Basidiobolales; family Basidiobolaceae; genus Basidiobolus; species Basidiobolus meristosporus. The sequence goes on along the minus strand of MCFE01000043.1, from coordinate 174,785 downwards.
TGCCCAGAGTGCCAACTCACCCAAAATGCTCACCAGAACAACTTGCAAATGTATCCACTACTGCTAGTTGAACCATTCCACAAATTGGGCACTTGACTTTATTGGAGTTTTACCTAAAACAAATTCTGTAAAACAATGGATCCTGGTGGGAATAGACCATTGCACTAAGTGGCCAGTAGCAAGAGCATTCAGAGAAGCAAGCCACAAAGAAGTAGCCTTGTTCATATATGAAGAAATAGAAATGAACTATGGTTGCCCAGCTGAAATTCTAACAGACAGAGGTGCCAACTTCATGGCAAAATCCCTGGAACACTACCAGGAGTTACTGAACATTAACCACCTCCTAGACTTTGGCCTACTGTCCAAGAACTAATGGAGCCATAGAAAGATTCAATGAACTCTTTGGAAGAATGCTAACCAAATACTGCAAGGGAGCAACACACAAATGTGACCAGTTCATTAATCAGGCACTTTTTGCTTGCAGAATATGAGTTCATGCCACAACTGGGTACTTCCCATTCTACATGATGTATGGAAGACACCCAGTCATACCAGGAGACACCCAGAAACCGGATCTATGGGATATATAAGGATCCTGAGGACCTAGCAGAATACAAGACAAGAGAACAAGAAGAACTGGGCCAAAATAGAGCAGCAGCCATATCCAGAGCAAAAGGAGCCTCAGAAAGATTGAAAATCTGCTATGACAAGAGATGCAAACACTCTGAACTACTAGGAAGGAGAATATGTGCTCATTAAAAACAAAACAAAGCAAAATTTTGAGTCTAACTGGAAAGGAACATACAAAGTTCTCCAAAAATGCCCATTTAACACATACTAAGCTGTGTGATAGGGAAGGCAAAGTCAGACTAACCTTGGTACACAGAAACTACCTCACTAGGGCAAGAATGACACCAGAAGAACAAAGCAACAAGCAATTCTGGTGGAATAAGGAAGGCCAACAAGTTACTTCAGGAGAAGAAACCAATTATGGTGGAAAAGTATGTTACAAAATAAAAATATACTACCATAGAAACAGCCCATGCAAAGAGGAACCCATGAATGTACAATTCTGAAACTTGGCAGCAATGCATCATCACCAATTCCAAAGACATGTACCAAGTTTCAGAAGCACACCGTCATTACTTGTGACACAATCAAACTATTGATAAATATTTTATTTACTCTAAAATTACTAAGACCTGTAACATGAAATTTGCACTATATATAGCCCAGTGACTAAGCCTTAATGCTATATAGTTTCAAAGACAGAGCTCAACTAGTGACCAAGATACAAGCAATTGGAAATCATGCTACAATCCTGTGCAAACTGCAACATAGTGCTTCAAGCTAATAACTATCAAAAGTGACACTCACCTTAAATAAAGACAGTTCATTTTCACAGTCTGAAATTGGTCAAATCAACCAATCAGTAGTTCATCACTCCAATCTGCGTTTTTAGGACATAACATCACTCTATGTTTGGCTAGATAAGCCAATATTTTATTCACCAACGTTATGCTTTTGTGACTAAGAACTTGGCACACTTGATGAATTGACCTCTCCTTCAATGGTATTTCATTGATTCATTGCATGTAACATTTTCTCATAGTTGTAGACTACAAAATCTTGGTTGCAAAATAACAAGCATACCAGGGATTGAACCTGGAATCTCCTGATCCATAGTCAGGCACCTTATCCATTTGGCCATATGCCCTTATAGCATATACTTGCCAGCTGGTAGACTATAAATTTATCTTGATCAATAAATCTACAAGTGAATAACATGTAAATCCTCTAGTTCTCCACATCACTTCCAATACTCCTCAGAATATTGCAACAGGTTATGAGCCCCAAGCTTGCTGTTCTCTTGGTGTCTACTTTGCCTTGGATCCTTTTCTGCTAGTCTGGAGAAAGACCTCCACACTATTGCTCTGCCAAAGTTAAAGACAACTACCACTGTTCAAAGGACTATGTTAATGGGGATATTGCTGTGGAGAAGAATGCCTTGCCTTCAATAGACTCATTCAGTAACTACTCAAGCTAGTTATGAAGGAGAGTCTATCAAGCTGACATGTAAATATGTCAAGAAATATAATGTGTTGGTGCTCTACCACTACTGAAGAAAATTGTGTAATTCCAGCAATTGAGGGTCCAGATCTACAATGAAATATATTGTTATATGTACTCATATGACCTCAGCTGACTGTTAGACAAGCTTTTGGATAGAATATTATCTTGAATTGCAAAAAAATAGATCATTATTGAATGATTGCTAGAGGAAGATTTTACCAAATCTGCTGCTGCTCAAAATGAGGCTAAGAATGCAAATATTGGAGCTGTTAACCACCATTTTGGACCACCTGCTAATGGAAAAAAGATCTCAGAAACAAGCTCCTTGAATTGTAAGAATCCTAATCCATTCAGCCATATACCATTATACTAACTTAGTTATCATTGCTTATGGTGCTGTACAAATTTGTAATTCCACCTGAATAATCACCTGACTTAGTCACTTGGATCATTACCTACAAATCTTAGAAAATAACTGACCAAATTCCATGTTGGGACTACTTGGAATATTTTCACCAAGATATCAGGTACCCAGAACATGAAAGTTCTCAAAGTTATCCAAACTGCCCCAAATCTTGCACACATGCTCTTGAGACCTTCCTAAACCTATTCTGCATGTTTTTATGCCAAGATCATGTAAAAGTATAAATACTACTTTTACATACAATAAATCATTAAGTGAAAATCACATAATCTACTTGTTTTCCCACAACATATGGTCCTAAGGATGAAATGATTGCAGAGATATTTACCACACTGTTGCTAGTGACAAACTTGAATATCTTTGATTGCAATAAGAACTAGTTAATATGAGTGTTTAGATGAGTGGGAGTGTTGTAAAAATGTGTAATTGCACCTAATACTCACTTAGCTTAGTCACTTAGATTGTCACCTGCAAATCCCAGAGAATCCTCACCAAACTCATTGTTGGTATTTACTCTGAATATTCTCACAAAATCATCAGTTATCCAAAACATGAAATTTCTCAAACTTGTCTAAACAGCCCAAAACCTTGCACATAGGTTCTTGGGACCTCCCTGAGCATATTTATGTGCTTGAGTTGCCAAGAGCATTTAAAGTATAAATACCACTTTTACATTCCTTGGATCATTAAGTGAAGGCAACATTATTCACTTGTTCCCCCAGTTACTTCCAATTCCTCCATGACTTTTGCAGCACCTAATGCCATTAATACCCTGTTTTAAGGTTGTCTAAATATTATAAGTTTATTTGGTAATAAAGAGAGCAAAACATTGTGACAAACTCACCATAATACTGTTAAGAGGGTCAAGAATTCCAAACTGCTGGCACTGTCATGGCCTTATTGCAGAATCCTGATTGTTGAACTGGATTGAATCCACCAGCAGGACCAAATTGATATTCATTGGATACTAAGCTGGTATCTACCTGGTCTGTAGTCAACTTCTTTTTCTTTGGATCTGTTACTGTATTAACTACTATCAAGCAGTAAGGTTTAGGCACTGTCAGACATAGAGGGTATTGTTCTATGGTCTAGTGAGCTAATTGCTAGAAGCATATATGGCAAAAATTTTGGTTAGTAAGTAATTTGGAGCTTTGCAGAGGAAGAAATAGATGGACAACTGGGTCTATACATAATGGTTTGTGCAAGATTGAGATGTATTAGAGCATATAGAAAGCTAAGACAGAGTATACCCAGCTGAATAAGCCAGTTTAGTAATATGATATAGTTAGAGCATAATGTATACTGAGATCCCTCAGCACATTGTGCATAGAGTGAATATAGACATACATGAGAAAGCAGTGGATATTCAGGAACCTTCTTTATGCAAGTACATCCCATAGAAAAGAACACACCAAGAGTATTGACCTGAACTGACACATAGCTTTACTTTCAAGGCAGCAACTTAGGCTAGCTCCAAAAACAAGCTATATTGATTGTGCTGATAAGTTACTTAGGCTGAAGCTTGCACCAGACAAAATATTCAGTCCACTTCCCTTACTTTCTCCTGATCCTAATATATTGGTTAGTGCTGATCTGTAACATAATTTGATAGAGGCTAATCAAGGTTGTAATTAGCATGAAATTGCCAGAAAACTGAGATTAGTATGTATGCCTCAGTTTTCATGCTAACTCTTTGCAGTCATTGTAAGGCTTACTGAGTTTATCTTATTATTGTAATTTTATATTTGAGTTTGGACATCTATTTGGCAACTTTGATCCATGCTGAGGAGTGGTGCTATTGCTAGATTCAACAATAAGCAAAGACTTGAAACCTTTACTGCCAAAATGTCATGTATCCTGTTTGAAATATTTCTTAAAGATCTGCTTGTGACTCTGAATTCTACATCTACACTTAAGAGACCTTCTTTGACTCATTCTATAAGGTTTCTTTGCCAAACCATTATGTGACTATGTTTTGTAAGTACTAACAACATCAAAGTATCAAATTTTAAAATGATTCTGGAGATGTGTGTTTCCAGGAATTGTGTTGTATTTGATCTTTCTGTAAAGAAGTTCAGGTCATGTATCCTGATGGATCATAAGACACATCCCAGAGAGTGTACATGATGCCTTGATTGCAGGATATTAGGAGTATTAGCAGTGGCCTGGAAAACAAGTGCGATGATACAAATCTGCTGGTTTACTAAATGTCTATAGAGCATGTAGGCATTTGGGTTACCTTTATATAACTATAATACAGTGGTTTACCAGATGGAACTTCACAACTGGGGAGTGAATCAGGAGTGGAACTCACCAACTTTGATGATATATATATACAAGACAATGATATCCTTCTTGTTTGAACTGTAGTATTATGGAAAACTGGCATGATTGGGAATTTCAAGGAATTCAAGAAAGAGTATGAACCAACCACCCTATGCTAAAAAGCCAATGTATCTAAATGAATTCACAGGTTAGCAGACCCCTAAGCACAGGACAGCTGCGAGAGTACCGGCAGATACATCCATGGGAAGAAAACAAAAGGTTTATTATAGAGGATTGGAATTATTTGACTCGCAAGACACCTCGAATGTCCATCAAGAATTTCGTGAGGGTGTCTCGGAAGCCGGCGGAGCAATTCGCCATCAGCGGATACGTTTGCACCGCGGGTATGGATTGCTGGAGGTGGGTGAAGTAGCCGGACAATCTCACCTGGACTTGCGGGTTGACTTGTTGCTGAATGACGGTGTGGGCGATGACGCTCAATTGCTCCTAAGTGGAAGGGAGTTCAATACGGGGTGCGAGGGCAGGTCATGTGAAGGGGTGGCTACCTGTTGGGAAGCGATTAGCAAGTACAAGGCTTCGCTAGCCGGTTCGAGCAAGTCCATGTCGAATTCCTCGTACAGCAGCATGTTCATGATCTGGTCCAGGAACTTCCGCATGGTCGGAAGGAGGAACTCTGCAGGGAAGTTAGTCAGAGCGACGAATGGGAAGCTGGACAGTGGGCGTACCTTTGGCAGAGGGGTTGTTGGCGAAGAATAGGGCCAGGGAGGCTATGGACTGGAAGGCTAACCTAGAGATGTCATAGATAGGGGTGGGGACACGAGTCAAGGAGCCTAGGGGCCACGAAGCTAGCAGTGGTGTCTGGCATAGAAAGGATATTGTCTGAGCGCGTACTCCAGGGACTGCATCAGGCTTACGAATAGGTCGGATGGAAGGTTGACCAGTCTGTCGTGGTAACGGTCAATCAACTGGGCAATAAGCTCCACATAATCGCCGCAGATCTTGGGGATCTAAGCAAAGACGAGGTTAGCGCGACGGGGACCCACCCACATTACATCGAGGCACCAACCTCGAGCATCTCCAAGGTCATCAGGGGAATCAGTTGGTTTGTTCCGAAGAAGAGGATTTCGGCGACGTCGGCGGCCGAGGGCTCAGAGACGATCAGAGCCAACAACAGCTTGGTGAAGGCAACGATGTCTTGGTAAGGGTTCTCCTGCTGCTTGTCGTAATTGCGATCCCTGGCCTTGTCTTGGGAGGGGTTAGGGCAGATGCGTGGTGAGGGTTGAGGCTGAGGTTGAGGTTGAATAGACGCTTACTAAGGCTCTGGGTAGAATAGACCTTGATGGCGTTTCCGATGACCAGATAGAAGTCTCTGACCTGGTGCGCCTCGAGCTCACTAAAGTCCTGAGTTCCGAGGGGGGTTAGACGCAGCAGAACGATACAGACTCCGCGGCACTCACCAGATATTTGCACAAGGACGAAAGCAGCTGGATGATCTGGATCTCCACTTCAGGGTGGCGTTGATAAATATTGAGAAGCTGGGCAAGGCTTTCGAAGAATCGGGAAGCAAACGCGTGGATATACTTGGTGTTGAAGGGGTCGGCAGCCAAGGCCAGTCCATCGAGCATCTGGGGCAGGGGTGTTAGCAACGGCCGGGCGGCAGGGAACAAGAATACGTACATCAAGCGAGTTCAGCACTTGGGAAATGACATCGGAGTTCTGGTAGACTTGATTGAAATCAGGGCGCTGGAGCACGGCGACGAATTGCTTCTACTCGGCCGAGGTGAATGGGGCTGAACAATCCATGGGCAGGATGGCGGGACTTACCTCCACGGCGCCAGTCACAAGGCCAAAGTATTGCTGGCGTTGCACCTCCGACGAAGCACCCGAGATGACTAGAGTGATGGCTTGAATCAAAGCACTTGGGATGGGTTAGGAGTTGCGGTGGAATCGAGCCGTTGTCCGACCAGCTACCTGTGAACGATCTCCGGGAAGTTTCCGAGGTGTTGAGTGAAGAACTGGATAAGAACCGGGAATTTTTCTACGTCGAGTGAGCGATCGAACTGCTGGAGAGGCCCGGGCAAAGAACTTACCACACGCAAGGAGGGCGTTTCTGATGTTGGCGGTCTTGGCGAACGTGTTGATGATTTTGATCAGCTGGGTTGTCATGGTTAGTTGCTGTGTATGAGGAGGTTCTGAATGGCCAATCTACCTGGATCAACACCTCTTCCTCGGCGTTCCATTGGTAGAAGTTGCTCTGCAGCTTGTCAACGAGCGCGACCAGAATAGCCTGGCCGCCGACGCCGTTTCCGAACGCCTGTGCTAGACTGGCGCTGGGGTGGTGGAGGAGGAGAATGAGTAGGTTGCAGGGATCAAGGGTCTGCACGCTGCGCTACCTGATATGGCTGTATTCTTGCGGCTCGATGAGAAGATAGGTGCGCGACCACCGCTCGATGAACCAGAAGAGGGTTTCGGCGACTAGAGGGCTGCAGAAGGTGGCCTGGAGGGGCCGGTCAGGAGCAGCGATGGAAAGTGGATTGAGGACGGCTTACCATTGGCTCATGTGGGTCCAGAGACAGGAACTCGAGCATCGAGAACACTGCGGAGGAAAGAGAGACGATCGCGTTGTTTTCGGAATTGTCCTGCGCTACGGAAAGCCGCATGAGGGAGTCAGGGACGAGTGGCTTCTCGCCTTGCCCGCCATCGCACAGCACATGACCCGCGATCAGCAAGAGCCAGTGGATCTGCTCGTGAAACAGCACCGAATGCTGGTCGCCGAACTGGGCGTGGCTGGACTGGTAATGGCTGCGAAGTAGATCGAACTTCTGTCTCAGCAGGCCGTCGAGCGCCTCGATCGACTGCTTGGGATTCATGCGAGCCAGCGTGGCAACGCCGATCAGCTGGTCGGCGTACATGTCCTGGAAGAATGGGTCAGCGTATGGCGCAACGAGCAGACGGGAGGAGAAGCGGCCTACCTGGTCTTTGAAATTCCCGTCGTCCTCGTCGAAGTCCTCGATGAACTGCTTGGCTATTTCTAGACGCACCTGGACGTAGGCTTCAACCACGTGGGAGCTGGCGTTGGTGAGGAATGGGATGAATCCGGACGACTTCAGAGGCTCGGCGTCCGACTGGTAAGGGTCGGTGGCCTTGGAAACTAGCCGGGATTAGCCCGAGCAGCGGCACGCATACGGTTTAGGCACTTACCTAGAGTGACCCACATCTCGAGCAGCTGATCGAACGCCTCCATATTCCAGGTATCATCAACCTCGGTTGCCGCGTGCTGGAGGCAGGTGGAGGTGAGCTTGCCGATCTCCGTCATGTACTGGAAGAACTCCGACATCTGACAGAGCACGGCCAGCTTGACGGTATCGACCAAGCGATTGATCATCTCGCACACGCCCAACACTGCTGGCCCGAACTCGAAGTTCTCTTGGTGGATCATGCCCGAAAGGCTGAGGGAATGGGTGTAAGCGGAGGGTGGGCTGGCGAAATAAGCCACACATGCTTACCTGGTGATCAACTGCAGCTGCCCTCTCAGCATGCACGAAGCGTACGAGCAAAGAACCTCCTCATTCGCGAACATGGGCCCCCGAAGCCCGGACAGCTGAACCAGGCATTGTCTAGAGTGATTGGCGGCCCCCTCGTCCCTCTGGACCACTGTATAAAGCTACGCCACGTCCGAGGTCAGTCCGCGGACCGTGAGTCACGAGAGATGGAAAGCGACCTACCTGGAAAAAGAGGTTCAGCACATCGTGGTTCAACAGGATCTCGGTCCAATCTTCCGGAAGGACCAACTTCTTCACCAACTCGTCGCTGGCGTCCCCGAAGGAGCCGACCATGAGCTGACCGCCTGTAGAGTTCAGATGGGTTAGTAAGGTCGAACTAGATGAACGGCGTGGCGGTCGCTGAACCGACATTGCTCACTAAACTCCCAAGTCAGGATCCGCTCCGCCAGCGAGACCGTTGCCTTCAGCCCCTCGGAGCATTTGGCCCCGTGAAGAGCGTCTCCACGGCTGAGCTGCTCGTGCAGGATCTTCAAGTCCTGCTCCAGGATTTTTCGAAGATAAACGCGCTAGATCGAGGGAAGTGAGTTGGTCAGTTAATGGTTGCGGAGGAAGGGGAAGGGGAAGGGGAAGGGAATGATGGCCTACCTCGAAGGATTGTTTGCAGGCAAAATGGAAATCCCAGGATAGTCCGATGCTGCTGGCCTTCGTGCTGGAGAACTCGTCGGTCAGCGCACTGAACAATCGGATCCCGAGGGTTTGCTGTGGAAGGTGGATTGGGTGAATGGCTGGTTTTGCGGAGTCAAGAGCATGGTTGCAGTTACCCCGTGAGCATTGGCTTGGATAAGCCCAAGGATCCCTTGGAAGGCCGACTCCTTCTCTTCGTCCGAGAGATCCTGCCAGCTTCTCTTCATGATAACCGCAACTACCTGAGAAAGGGTGTTGAGTCGAGGTAACGGGGTGGCTAAGGCTTGGAAAGAGATATCACCTGAAGAACCTGCTCACAAACATATCTTTCCAGGCTAGATTGGTGGTTGAAGCGGGTCAGCGAGGTTGGTAGGGTCGGGGTGGTAGGCTCCGTCGAGGGTACGGAGAGCAGATGCAATGAGGAGGGGGAGGGTGACTCACGTTGGTTTCTGGAAAACGTAGTTGAGAAGATAATTCTTCAACTCGGTGACCTTCGGTTTGTCCAGGTCGGCGTATTCCCGAGCGAAGCACTCCTTCATCGCGGTGACCGCGTGGAAGAGCAACATGGAGTTGGTGGCGTGTTCTTGGTGGAGTGGAATGAAGAAACCTGTGAGCAAAGGCGCGACGAAGGGTGGGATAGGGGGTTTGCTCGGCTTGAAGGGGGAGGCGGAGGCCGAGGGGACGGGGGAAGGGGGAAGGGAGGACTTACCGAGAATGTATTGGCAAACGGGTAGAACATTGGGGGTCTTTTGGAAGGCTAGCAACGTCTGCTCCGCAGCCACTCTGGTGGCGGGCACCTGAACAAGCAAAGTCCATTAACCAACGAAAGCGAAGACCGCACACTCACAGGTCAACTCACATGAAAGTCGGCACAGGCTTCCTCCAGTTCCTTCAGCACGTTTGCGTAGTCCATGTCGAAAATACTGACACTTCCAAGAACGAACCTGGATCAATCCAGATATAGCGATCCCCCCCCCCCCCTCTTCGTTGCCGAACGCTCGCACATCAGGAATTGGGATTTTTTTGTCGTTGGAAGTCTCGACAGAACGATCATTGGCTTCCGGACTGGGATATTTTTTCATCAATATTTTTGGCAATCAAGATGCCGGTCGACAGGTGAAAAACAAATCGACTACGGAGGCATGGGGAATCAACAATGAATGGAAAAATGGATTGGATTTATTATTCACGATATTGGAAGAGGTGAATTAAGGGAATATGTATGTACATAGGTGATGGTCGGTGGACGAGTTCGCTTATGTGATGACGGTGGGTCTTTCACGGCCAGTGAACTTGGTCAGCTGCGAGAGAGTGAGGGCCTGTTCAACCAATGGCTTCAAGGCGACCTGGGCGTCCAAGTCGTACTTGGATGGATCGGACTCGTACTTCTCGATGTACAAGCGGATGGTGGCCCCTTGGGAGCCGGTGCCGCTGAGACGGAAGATGATGCGAGAGCTGTCGCTGAAGATGATACGGATGCCCTGGTTCTTGGAAACGCTGTTGTCGATGGGGTCGGTGTATGAGAAGTTGTCGGCGTCGGCGACCTTGAACTCACCAAAGCTGGTGCCGATGAACTCATCCTTCTTGGTGGTGAGATACTCGTTCAAGTGGTCGACCATCTTGCCGGCAGCGGCGGAGTCCACCTCCTCGTAGTCGTAGCGAGTGAAGAAGTTGCGGCCGTAGGTGTGGTAGTGCTCGGCCAAGATGTCCTTGATCCCGACCTGGGCGTTCTTGTCGTTCTCGGCAGCCAAGATGTTCAACCAGGCGAGGATGGCCCAGATGCCGTCCTTCTCGCGGATGTGGTTCGATCCGGTTCCGAACGATTCCTCACCGCAGATGGAGAGACGATCGGCATCCATGAGGTTGCCGAAGAACTTCCATCCGGTGGGGACCTCGAAGTACTCCAAGCCCTTCTTCTGGGCGACGCGGTCGAGTGCGGTGCTGGTGGGCATGCTTCTGGCAAGTCCCTTGACACCGTTCTTTCTGAAGTAGGGGATGGATTCGGCGTGGGCGGCGATGACGGCCACAGAGTCCGAGGGGGTGACAAAGCATCCCTTGCCGATGATCATGTTACGATCACCGTCACCGTCGGAGGCGGCTCCGAAGTGGATGTTCTCCTTCTCGACTCTCTCGACGAGCTCGTGAGCGTAGGTGAGGTTGGGGTCGGGATGGCCACCGCCGAAGTCTTCCTTGGGCACGCAGTTCATGACCGAGGTGGCGGGGAGGCCGAGCTCCTCGACAAAGATCCGTTGTCCGTAGGGGCCGGTCACTCCGTGCATGCCGTCGAAGAGAACCTTGAACTCGGGGCGCTTCTGGAAGAACTCCTTGATCTTGGGGAAGTCGAAGATCTCCTTGGACATCTCGACGTAATCGGCGACCGAGTCGACGATCTCGACCGAGAATCCGTCGAAGCTCTGCTCCCCGATCTGGTTGAGATCAACCTCGGGGATGTTGCTCTCGTAGTACTCCTTGATCTGGGTGGTCTTCTCGTAGATGGCGTCGGTGACGGCCTCGGGGGCAGGCCCGCCGTTGCTGATGTTGTACTTGATGCCGAAGTCGTTCTCGGGGCCTCCGGGGTTGTGAGAGGCGGTGAGGAGGATGCCTCCGGAGACCTTGCGCTTGCGGATGAGGTTGGAGGCGGCGGGGGTGGAGAGGATGCCGTTTCTGCCGATGATGAGCTTGGTGACGCCGTTGCCGGCGGCAAGGCGGATGATGATCTGGATGGCGTCCTTGGAGTAGTATCTGCCATCACCACCTACCACCAAGGTGCTTCCCTTGGCCCCGGGCGCGGGCATGGCGGCCAAGGTGGCCTGGATGAAGTTCTCGGTGTAATTCTTTTGTTGGAACACTTTGACTCGCTTACGCAAGCCGGAGGTGCCCGGCTTCTGGCCTTCGTATGGAGTGGTGGGGACAGTGTTGACTGTGAATCCAGGCATTTCAATGGATCGAATGGGAATTACGAGGGGATGATTCAGCGGGTGCGGCCCATTTATACTCCTCGGCCATGCTTTATCGACACCAGCGACTCCCCATAAGGTGGCTATCGGGATCGCGGCCCTGATTGGCCAGAACCGCCTGATGTCACCCATTACGAAGTCCCTGGTATTGAAATTGAATCTGAATCACCGGTGAGCGAATGAAGTGCTCATCCATGATCACAACTGCATTCCCAAATGCGTAGATCTGAGTGCTTGTTCATGATCCCAACCTCATTCCCAAAATACGTAGATCAGGTCGTATCCGAGAATGCTGTTTATGGCCATCGTGGCGAGAAGCGGTGTCGAATTTCCATTCAATCAATCCTTATTGATCCTCGACACGATACGAGCCAGATACCTGTGTAGCCTGGTGGCTTCTGATCCTGGCCGTTGATTCCGGAATGTGGCGGTGTTCAAGATTCAACCGCGGGTGCGGGTGCTGAGGAGGATGCCTATTGATGACGCATTCACTGATCGCATCTAGAGTCTGTCCACCTTTCCTGCCTTCCTATTCCATGTTGATGTAGTCTAACTGGTGGCCCATTTATGGAAAGATAGCTCGACCAGCTTTTGGCTCAATTAATCCCTCAAATGGCCATCAAATGGCCATCAAATGGATCCCAGATATCGATTGGCTCCTAATTGGAAATGATGTGAGGCCCGCTTGCGACATGTACGTCTCATCTGCGTTTCAACGCTCCAAGTTACCATGGATTGCGGTTCCAAGTGGTCCTCGAAACGCTCCTGCATCCGACGGTGCCATATATAGCCGCACCGACACGCGCTCTCTTCCGTGCCATCATGAACCACCCAACACCCGCGCTTCTCTTCGTCCTGGCGCTCGTGGGCTGCTCGCTAGGCTTGGAGAGCAGTTTTGGTAAGGAATTCTCGGGGGATGTCGTTCGAGCCAGGACTAACCTCCATTTCTAGAGCAAGGCCAGGGGAAGCCCAGCGTAAGCCCGCTGATCACTCTCGGCTGCGTTGCCTCCTTGGTGTTGGGGTACAACGGGATGTTTCTGTGGTCCATCATTAAGCAGGACCAACCCGATCAATGGACATAACGAGATTCATCAATAAAACCCGACTTGTTTATTCACAATAATACGTGCATCCCATCCCCGACGTATTCTTCCTTCAACTGTACACTCCCGACCCCGGCCTACGGGTCGATCTTACCTAGGCTGCCCAAGCAGGCAGCCACCTGGCCCACGTTCGTGGCCCCCATCAGGATCTGCTGAACCGCCGAGTCGGCGAACGTGGCGCTTTTGATCAGCTCCGCCTTGAGGTAGGCAGATTGTCGCTCGACCGCCAGCAATCGGCGCTCATTCTCCACCGTGAGCTTCTCCATCTCCCTGGTCAGGCGGGCGTTCTCCGTTTCCAACCGAGACATCGCCTCCCGCATCCCCGATATCTCTGCCCTGAGGCGGGCCTCCGTTTCCGACATCTCCAGGTTGCGCAGGACCAGCTCGGAGCGCTCCCTCGCGTGCTGCTCCTCCCGTGCCCGCTGCCGGTCCAGTTCTTCCTGCTGGCTCGACACCCGCTGCTGTAGAGAGTTCACCTGGAAGTAGGCTAGCTTGAGCTCGCTTTGGGCCAGCTCCAATGCCCCCGAGGTGGTACGAGGCTTCGGCAATGGTTTGGTGGATCTGGTTTGTCCCACCAACTGACCATATTTGTGGGGTTTAGAGTTGACGGGTACGGCTGGATTGACGTAAGGAGGGGATTCGGTATCGGGATGGGTATCCGACCTGGTATCATGGGAATTTGGATGGGATGACGCGGTTTGGACACGGACGAAGCTCATATGATCCACCTTCGCCATGTTCCCGCTCCCGCTTCCCTCTTCCTCCAACAACAGTCCAGCCCCGTTCTCTGGCCCCTCTCTCACCAACTCCCGGTAGACGTGTTTCTCGTGCACAGGCAGGGAGGGCAGCTCCTTTCTTCTGGATCCGGGCTTCTCGTTGGGCCGCCTCCCCCCTTCCAGAGGCACCACGGGTAGGCAACCTTGTTTCGCGCTGATGAGTGAGGTGCGGGCTTGACTACCCTCGACGCCCTCTTGGTCGCATTCGTGTAAGTTCGTGTCTTCCCTGTCAAAGGGAGCGGGGGGAGCCGTCGGTCTGGGCGGAGGGACGGGCTGCCCCTCGGACGAATCCCTGAAAATGGGCTTCGGGGGAGGGATGGGTGGATGTAGAGTCATGACTCGGTAAGTGGCGATATCGATATGTGATGGGCAAATAAATGCTCGATCCACGGTTTATTTACAACTACCGATCGAGGGACCAATCAAGATTGCGGTCTGGGAATGGGTGTTTATTAGGTGGGTGGTTTGTTGTCTGGATCCTTCGTAAGTGCCATGATTGGCGGAGGTTCCCTTCCCGAGTGGGTGTACGCGACAAACGGTCAGTGGATAGGTGGATGATCAGGTCAGATTGGGTTAGGGTTGGGGTCAGGCGTTGCGCATCTGAAGTTCCCCTTCGATCTTCTTACTTTCCCCTTGGTCCTTGAGCGACTCGTCCCCGATGATACTTCCAACCACCGACTCGATGATTCCCGCCACCTTCGTGCCCGCTCCTTCCGCGTACTCCGAGGCCCTGGCCACATCGATCTCCTGATCATCCTCGACCGTTCGTTTCGTCTGGTCCGCGGATTCGTTCGGGCCGCCCGTTCCCAGACCCTTTCTCAGTCGCGGGCCGTCCGGGGCGGCGAGCTCCTGTTGACCAAGCTGCTTCTCGTAGCTCCCCACCCCGCCCATCTCCGGGTTCCCCGTCAGCTCCCCGATCTCTTCCTGGTCGTGGTAAACACCGGAAAGCAACCAAGGTTTGGTTAGTTCCCTTACCATCGCTTCCGTTCACCCGTAATCCCAACCCTTACCTTCGCCTTGCCGGACACCGTGTCTCTCAGACCGGCGAGCGTGTTTCCTGAGGGTCCTTCCTGTCCAGGGGTCAGTCTCTCCTCTCTCTCGTCGCAGCTCGATGAACCTACCTTGTTAGTGGATGTCATGGTTGGTGGGGGGGATGTAACGTGATGTGGTGCTGTGGTATGGCTGTGGGTTGGGTGTGTTTGGGTGTATATAGCCAACGTGGCTTTCGTTGGTTTACTGGAGTTTTCTGCTCTGCCCATGGCCAGGCCACAATATATATTCCTCAAACACTGGTCCGCTGGGACGCGTAGGAAGGGATGGTTGGGTGACGTCAGCCGAATGACGACATCAGGTCCCGTCCGTCTCATGCTGACACAACTTATGTAACACTGATGTCAGGGTTTGTTGGTTTGAGTTGGTTTATTATGGAGAATGTGAGCACCAGGGGGGGGTGGCGACATAGGGGTGGTGTGGATGTTGGAGTGGAGGGGAGGGGCCGCGGGAAGGGGGAAAGGTTGCAGATAGCGCGCTCCAGGGGCAATTACTGGGCACCGCGGACATACTGCTGGACAATCTTGGCAAAGTACTCCCCTTGGTGGTTGGCCACCTCCAACTCCTTGGCGGATGGTTTGCGAGAGCCGTCTCCACCGGCGATGGTGCCCGCGCCGTACGCGCTGCCCCCGAGCACCTCGCTGTTGTCAGTGAGATGGGGCGAGGTGTAGCCAAGGGGAACGTAGATGATTCCGTGATGGGCCAAGGTGGTCAGCGAGGTCAATGCGGTGGTCTCCTGTCCGCCGTGTTGGGACGCGGTGGAGAAGAAGGTGGTGGCGAACTTCTTGGCCAAAGCGCCACGGGCCCACAGGGAGCCGGTCGCGTCCCAGAATGCTCTCCACTGACCTGGCTGGGTGCCGTATCTGGTGGGGATGCCGAAGATGAAGCCGTCCGCTTCCTCCAACTGCGCCGGGGTGATCACCGGAATGTCCGGCTTGGGTGGGGCGTGCATCTTGGCCAACACCTCCTCCGATAGGGTTTCGGGGACCTGGAAGAGGGAGACCTCCACGCCGGGAACCTTCTCGACGCCTTCCTTGATGGCAAGGGCGAGTTGGTAGATGTGGTGGTAAACGGTGTGGATGATGATGTAGATCTTGACCATGGTGAAGGGAAGTGGGATTGAGGGAAGTGGGTCGAGGATCGAGGATTGGATACGAAGTCCCATGTCGGGAATGTCGGGAGGGATTTTATACTCTGGCCCACCATCCACTGCATTCTCTCCCCCTCGCCATTGTTACGTATGCATACCAAGGGTCAAACCTGGCCAGTGGATGGTCGCTCCCATCCGACAGATGGTAAAAATAACGTGCGGTGAGTGTGAAGCTGGTGGACCAATCACCCCACTTGCCCGGTCAATCTCGCCATCACCGTGGTGGTTACTCTAGGATGCCACCATCATCGCGTCACCGGATCATCTCATCCTTCACCCATGTTCGCCACCACTGCACGCTACCCGCTCTGTCCGGGATGGGTTTGGTGGCTCGTGAATTTTCCCCTTCAGCCAATCATTCCCCCCCCCTGGGCTACAATCTACCCCCCCAGACAAGTTCCTACCTGGTTGGGTGGGGATCCAAATTGGGTTTGGAACGCTGCACGTCGCCTCAATTGTGTTGACGCCCAACCGAGTCCACCGAATGTGGTCACAGCTTGGTACTTGCGGTGTGTACCCTCACCTGGATGACCCAAGATGCCATGACCGCTTCCGTATCCAAACTACCTGGCCCACCACTGGCCGTGAAGATGGTTGATGAGACTTGAATCTTACCATGGAGCCAAGCCACCGGGTTTTAGGGGGAGGCTGGCAATGTTGGATCTACATGGATGTACCCATGCCGTGGCGATGCTCACACCATCCCATGAGAGCGATCAGTGCTTTGTCCGGTCGCCCTCCTCCCTCCCTATGGTAGATTTTCATGTTGGTCACTCGCTCATCAATACACAGCACGCACCAATTGCCATGAAGCTGCTATATGGTGACTAGTGGTACGTGTTCCCTGTCCAAACCCAACTGGAAGGGGGTACCACAGTGATCTGGTCTTCCCCAACACTTGGATCTAGGTGGAACCCCCCCTCCCCCCGCTTACTGGTAGGTATGGATTGGCCAAGTGAGCCACAGCAGTGAACTCCGGCCAGATGCTCCTTTGATGGTCATATGATAGGACAAGGGAGGTCTGGGCATTCAAATGATACAAAGCAACTCTTGATTTTGTTGTAAATTTCATAATTACACCTGAACACTGACCTAACTTGGTCACCAAGGTCATAGCTTACAAATCATAGAGAATTCTACCTAATACCCTGCTATGATTTACTTGAAATATTTTCACCAAGACATCAGGTATCAAGAACATGAAATTTCCTAAAGTTGTGCAAACAACCCCAAGTTGTGCGCACACATTCTTGGGAGCTTCCTAGCATATAGCA
The DNA here is from genome assembly GCA_002104905.1 of Basidiobolus meristosporus CBS 931.73. Taxonomy (NCBI): domain Eukaryota; kingdom Fungi; phylum Basidiobolomycota; class Basidiobolomycetes; order Basidiobolales; family Basidiobolaceae; genus Basidiobolus; species Basidiobolus meristosporus. The sequence goes on along the minus strand of MCFE01000043.1, from coordinate 157,505 downwards.
TGTGTTTATCTTGCCAAGACCATCTAAAAGTATAAATACTACTGTTGCATTCAATATATTGGTAAGTGAAAACCATATGTTCCAATCACTTTGGATATCTCCAAAAGTCTGACAATGGATTTGGCTGATGTTTGACCACATCTTGGTGTGTCTTCACTGAGGTGGCAGCTGGTGTACAGTCTTCCATTTGCTACCTTCCAGTATGCCTTGAGTTTTCCTGGACAGAGTAAAGGTAACAATCTGAGTACCTCTGTCTATGAAGAGCCTTATCCTCAAGCAGTGAAAGAGCTCACCCATATTGGACATATTGAACTCCACATATGGGCTGAATTTAGTCACTTTGGGGCTTTTTTGGGCTATTAGTTGCTTCTTATAAGATCATCCATGTATTGAACTTGTTCCATTCTACTGTGCCAGGGTGTACAGCACAATCCATGAACTCTATGGATGATTGGGTGCAATAATATAGCTACCAGCAGGCAGGATTGCTTTTGGGCAATATGGCACTATGTGGGACAATCTTGCACACTATAGCACATTCTGATACAATGAGGTTGGCACAGATGATTGGACCAACTTGTAAAGTTTGTATTGCAGGCACAATTGGATACCACTATGATGGTAGGTACAATCAGGTATTTGGACATTTGTCTTTAATGTTAATGGTTGTGAAAGCTTATCACACTACACATTATACTGATATTTATCATTTCGGTTACCATCATTCTGATTAAGTGATATAACAGTGGTTGATTAGTCCAAAAGCATTGTGAAGCTGTGAGCTGCCAATTGACTCAGTGGCCAATAAGCTGTTGTAAGAGTCTTGGAGATATTGGAAGTGACTGGGAGAACAAGTAGATTGTGTGGATCTCACTTAATGATATATTGAATGTAAAAGTAGTATTTATACTTTTACATGATCTTGGCATAATAAACACGCTGAATAGGTTTAGGAAGGTCCCAAGAGCATATGTGCAAAGGTTGAGGCTGGTTGGACAACTGTGACAATTATCATATTCTGGGTACCTGATTTTTTAGTGAAAATATTCCAAGTAAATCCCAAAAAGGATTTTAGTCAGTATTCTCTGGGATTTGGAGGTAATGATCTAAGCAACTAAGTTAGGAGAGCATTTAGGTGGAGTTACAAGTTTTTACAACACTCCCACTCAAGTAAATGTTTATACTTATTTGTCCTAATTTTGACCTAAGATATTCAAACTATCTCTAGCCAAGGGTTCAGTAAACATGTCTGCAGTAATTTCATCTGTAGGACAATAAGCCAAGTTAACTAAGCTACTCTTTATAGCTTCACCTATGAAATGATGTCTAATATCTGTGTGCTTAGTTCTAGCATGAAAAGCTGGATTTCTACCTAATTGTATACATCCCTGATTATCTTGAAATAAAGTAATAGGTGTTTTTGACACAAGCATAAATCTTTAAAAAGCCTCCTTAGCCACATTGCTTCTTTTGTTGCCTCACAGGCTGCCATATACTCTGCCTCTGTGGTAGAATGTGCTACATTTGGTTGCTTTTTTGAGTATCCATGATATTGCTCCTTTACGGTGAAGAAAGGTGTATCCTGTAGTGGATCTCCTGTCTTCCAAATTTTGTCCCCAATCAGCATCAAAGTAACCCACAAGTTCCTGTTCTGAATTCTTATAAGCATATCTTAAGCAGATATCAGCAGTTCCTTTTAGGTTATCTGAAATCCACTTGAACTGCTGCAATATGATCAGATCCATAGTTCTGATTATGCTGGCTGACAGCTCCCACTGAATATGAGATATCTGAACATGTTCCAAGCATGATATACATCAGACTGCCAACTCATAGATTGATAAGGAAAGTCATGGCTTTCAGATGGCACTGAAGCTCTCTTGATTTGGTTGAGTTTTGATCAAGTTAAGGTTTGTTCTCTGTTGGGGTAGGCTGCTGGTTTACAGTCTTTCATTTTGTACTTCTTTAGTATATCTTGAATATACTTGGATTGGCTTAGGGTAATAGTCTGGATACATCTGTCTATGGAGAACTTAATCCCTAAGTAGTAACTGAGTTCCCTAGATCAGACATCTTGAACTCCTTAAGTAGGCTGGATTTAGTATCTTCCAATGTTTCTAAGTTATTGGCAGCTATAATAAGATCATCCACATATAGAGCTAATAGAGCTGGATTTGCTCTATCTGGCTTATAGTATATACTATAGTCAGCATTACTCCTTTGGCAACTCAAGCATTTCAAATAAGAATCTGTTTTGCAATTCCAGTCACTTGCTAAATGCTTAAGCACTGATAGAAACCCTTTAGGCTTGCAGACCCAATGAGGATTATCTTGGCCAGCAAACCCATCAGGCTGGTTCATATACACATTATCATCCAGCTCTGCATTCAAAAATGCAGTTTTCATATCCATTTGATGGATAAAAAACCTATATTTGGCCGCAATTGCCAATATTAATCTGATGGAATTAGACTTGGCTACCTGTGCAAAGGTCTCATTGTAGTCAAGTCCTTTTGTTTAGGAGTATCCTTTGGCCACAAGTCTTGCTTATATTTTCCAATTGTGCCATCAGCCTTGTATTTTGTCTTAAAGATCCATCTGCATCCAGTCAATTCTTGGTTGATTGGTAATTTGACCAAGTCCCAAGTTTGATTTTCCAATAGAGCCTGATATTCCTCAGTCAATGCATATCTCCAAAACTTTGTCTGAGGCCTATTTAGGGCCTCTTTTACAGTCTGGGTCTCATCAATATGGACTGAATAGGCATAGGCTATATTTGTACCCTCATTGATATAGTAATTTGGGCTATTTCTTGTCCAATTGGATCTCCGGGCATTTGATACTGGAATGATCACTTCTGGGATATTCCTGGGCACTGCTTCAGGCTGAAACCATGGTTGTAGAGTCTGCTGTAGTGAAGAAATTTTCATTGTTTTGCTCTGATTCAATCCGGACAATTGGTGGACTCAAGATCAGATTTTTGTCATCATCTGATGTCATTTTTTGTGAAAATTTGAATTTTCATCAAACAACATATCTCTGGACTTGATTAGCTTCTTTGCTTTGGTATTGTAGAGTCTGTATGCTTTCCTCTCATTGCAGTAGCCCAGAATGTATGCATCTTACACTTTTTGGCTCAAAATTTCACTGATTTCCAGTTGGTTTCTTGGTATATGCTGAACACCCAAATATTCTTGGATGTTCTGCACTTGGTCTGTACCTATCTCATGCTTCAATTGGAGTAGAATCACAAAGCGTTCTGTTATAACTGATATTTTTAAGGTATACAGCAGTGGCAACTGATTCTGCCCAAATTTCATAGGATAATTTTTGATCATGGATCATAGATCTTGCCATATCAATTATTGATTTGTTTGCACATTCTGCTACTCCATTTTGCTGTGGGGAGCATGGTACAGTAGTCTCTTGCTTTATCCCATGAGCTTTGCAGAAGTGGATGAAGAGTTTTGAGGTATATTCTCCACCATTGTCAGAGCGTATTTTCTTGATTTTTTCACCAGTTTCTCTCTCCACCATGGCTTTAAACTCCCTGAACTTAGACAGAGCTTCTTCCTTTCTCTCCATGAAGTAGACCCATGTGTATCTTGTATAATCATCAATAAAAGTGATCTAAGTGACTAAGTTAGGTGAATATTTAGGTGGAAATACGAATTTTTATAACACTCCCACTCAGCTAAATGTTCATACTGACTAGTCCTAATTTTGACCTAAGATATTCAAACTTGTCTCTAGCTAATGGTTTGGTAAATATGTCAGCAATCATTTCATCTGTAGGAAAGTAAACTAGGTTATTCTCTATAGCTTCACGTATGAAATGATGTCTAATATCTATGTGCTTGGTTCAGCATGAAAAGTTGGATTTCTACCTAATTGTATACATCCTTGATTATCTTGAAATAAAGTAATAGGCGTTTTTTGACATAGGCCTAAATCTGTAAAGAGCTTTCTTAGCCACATTGCTTCTTTTGTAGCTTCACAGGCTGCCATATACTCTGCCTCTGTAGTAGAAAGTGCTATGGTTGGTTGCTTTCTTGAATTCCATGAAATTGCTCCTTTACAGTAAAGAAAGGTGTATCCTGTGGTGAATCTTCTGTCTTCCAAATTTTGTCCCAAATCAGCATCAGAGTATCCCACAAGATCCTGTTCTGAGTCCTTATAAGTGTATCTTAAGCTGATATCAGCAGTTCCTTTTAGGTATCTAAAAATCCGCTTAACTGCTGCAATATGATCAGATCCATAATTCTGATTATGTTGGCTGACAACTCCCACTGAATATGAGATATCTGGACATGTTCCAAGCATGATATACATCAGACTGCCAACCATAGATTGATAAGGAAAGTCAGGACTTTCAGATGGCACCAAGCTCTCTTGATTTGGTTGAGTTTTGACCAAGTTAAGGTTTGTCTTCATTGGGGTAGCTGCCAGTTTACAGTCTTCCATTTTGTACTTCTTTAGTATATCTTGAATATACTTGGATTGGCTTAGGGTAATAGTCTGGGTACTTCTGTCTATGGAGAGCTTAATCCCTAAGTAGTAACTAAGTTCTCCTAGATCGGACATCTTGAACTCCTTAGATAGGCTGGATTTAGTCTCTTCCAATGTTTCTAGGTTATTGGCGGATATAATAAGATCATCCACATATAGAGCTAATAGAACTGGATTTGCTCTATCTGGCTTATAGTATATACTATAGTCAGCATTACTCCTTACGAAACTCAAAGATTCCAAATAAGAATCTATCTTGCAATTCCAGGCTCTTGGTGATTGTTTGAGACCATATAGTGACTTCTTAAGCTTGCAGACCAAATGGGGGTTATCTTGGTCAACATGCCCATCAGGCTGGTCCATATACACGTCCTCATCAAGTTCTCCATTCAAAAATGCAGTTTTTACATCCATTTGATGAATAAAAAACTTATATTTGGCTGCAATAGCCAATATTAATCTGATGGAATTAAACTTGGCTACTGGTGCAAAGGTCTCAGTATAGTCAAGTCCTTTTATTTGAGAGTATCCTTTGGCTACAAGTCTTGCTTTGTATCTTTCAATTGTACCATCAGCCTTGTATTTTGTCTTGAAGACCCATCTGCATCCAATTGATTTTTGGTTGATTGGTAATTTGGCCAAGTCCCAAGTTTGATTTTCCATCAGGGCCTGATATTCCTCAGTCATTTCAGATCTCCAAAACTTTGTCTGAGGGCTATTTAGGGCCTCTTTTACAGTCTGGGATTCATCAATATGGACTGAATAGGCATAGGCTAAGTTTGTACCCTCATTTATATAGTAATTTGGGCTATTTCTTGACCAATTGGATCTCCGGGCATTTGATACTGGAATGATCACTTCTGGGATATTGCTGGGCACTGATTCTAGATGAACCACAGTTGTAGAGTCCTCTGGAGTAAAAAAACTTTCATTGTTTTGCTCTGCTTCAATCCTGACAATTGTTGGACTTGAGATCAAATTTTTGTCATCATCCAATGTCATTTTTTGTGAAAATTTTGAATTTTCATCAAACAACACATCCCTGGACTTGATCAGCTTCTTTGCTTTGGTATTGTAGAGTCTGTATGCCTTATTCTCATTGCAGTAGCCCAAAAATATGCATTTTACACTTTTTGGCTCAAATTTTGACTGATTTCCGCCAGTTTTTTGGCATATGCTGTACACCCAAATATTCTTAGATGTTCTGCACTTGATCTGTATCCATACCATGCTCCAAATGGAGTAGAATCACAGAGTACTCTGTTATAACTCCTATTTTAAGGTATACAGCAGTAGCAACTGATTCCACCCAAAAATCATAGGATAATTTTTGATCATGGATCATAGATCTTGCCATATCAATTATTGATCTGTTAGCTTGTTCTGCTACTCCATTTTGCTGTGTGGAGTATGGTACAGTAGTCTCTTGCTTTATTGCATGAATTTTGCAGAAGTGGATGAAGAGTTTTGAGGTATATTCTCCACCATTGTCAGAGCATATTTTCTTGATTTTTTCATCAGTTTCTCTCTCCACCATGGCTTTAAACTCCCTGAGCTTAGACAGAGCTTCTTCCTTTCTCTCCATGAAGTAGACCCATGTGCATCTTATATAATAGTCAATAATAGTGAATAAATACTTCATCATGACTAAGGTTGAATTTTGCATAGGTTCATACAGATCTGAATGAATTAAATCCAATTTTTCCTTAGTTTTGATTAAACCAGAGCTCTTGAACAGTTGTTTGGCTTGTTTCCTGTATATGCAGGCTTCACAGTGCTCCAAATTAGCCAGGGGATCAATTTTTACTCCAGAAATTAGCAGATCTTTGATCATTTTGTGCAAAGAATCAAAATTGGTGTGTCCAAATCTTCTGTGCCAAAGCATTGGTGCTTCTTCATTTAAGTTACTTATATTAGCTTCCAGATATGATGGAATAGAAGTCAACTGATACAGATTCTGATCTCTGATACCCAAAGCAATATAAGCACCATTTTGATCAGTGTTCCTGCTACCAGAAATGTTAAAGCTGAAACTGAGTCCTTCTGCTGTGGCCTTGCTTACAGATAGTAGGTTCTTGGCCATTTCTGGTACATAGAGTACTTCTTTAAAAGTCAGTATATGGCATTCTTCACTGCTTTTAAGGCTTACTTGGATAGTTCCTTCTCCCACTGCATCAAGTGTTCTATTGTCACCTATAGAAACCTTCTTGATTGGAATTTCTGGATATTGAGTAAATCATTCTTTTTGGTGTGCAAAGCGTTGAGATGCTCCAGAGTCAATGTACCACATCTGAGAATCCTTGTTTGGGGTCATATTTAGTGCAGATATGAATAGTCTATCTTCAGTTGTTGCAGCATTTCCATATTCATGCTGCTTTTGCTGATTATCTCTCTTTTTGAGACACCAGTCAGATGTGTATCCTTTCCTTTTGCAGTAGTTGCAAAACAGGTTGCTATTGCCTTTGTAGGGTCTTGAGTGCTTCCTTTGCTGGTTATCCTTGCTTATTAAGGCATTTTCTTCTTCCTTCTTATTGGCATTTGATTTTCTTAATTCTTCATCCTGGAGCTGTCCATATATGCAATTTAAGGTGAAATCTTCAGTTCTGGACTCTAGGGCTGATACAAGGCCCTGAAACCTGTCTGTCAGGCTATTCAAGATGGTAACTATCACACCCTCAGCAGTAGTTGGTACTCCTACAGATTCCATTTCATCTACCAGCAGGGTAATTCTGTTGATTAGATTTTTCATTTCTTCTCCTGGCTACATCTTTATAGTAAAGAATTTTTGTCTAAGATACATTTTCTTAGCAGCTGAACACAACTGGTAGGTGTCTTCTAATGCCTTCCAGGCATTCTTTGCTGTTTTTACTCATGAGCAATTTGTCTTTAGCATTTAGGCAAATGCAGTTAAAGGCACTTGGCTCTTTCTTCTGGTACTTCATGGCTTCCTCTCCCACATTTTTAGGGGAGCATTCTTCTCCCATGACAATATGCCAAATGCCTCTTTCTTGTAGCAGCATCTTCATCTTCACCTTCCACAATTGGTAGTTGGATCCATCCAACTTTTCAGCAGAGGGAAAAATTCTAGTAATAGCAGTAGTAAACATTGCAGAGAGTGACAGCTCAGGGCTTATAACCTGTTGTAAGAGTCTTGGAGATATTTGAAACAATTGGGACAACAAGTAGATTATGCGGTTCTCACCTAATGATTTATTGAATGTAAAAGTACTATTTATACTTTTACATGATCTTGGCATAGCTAGCACATAGAATAGGCTAAGGAAGGTCCCAAGAACATGTATGGAAAGCTTGGGGCTGTTTGGGCAACTTAGAGAATTTTCATGTTCAGGGTATCTGGTATTTTGGTGAAAATATTTTAAGTAAATCCCAACAAGGAATTTGGTCAGTATTCTCTAGGATTTGAAGGTAATAATTAAAGTTACTAAGTTAGGTGAATATTTAGGTGGAATTACAAATCTTTACAACAGGAATTCAGCTGGTAATGTGACGGTATTGTACTGGCCTTTTCTGGATTTTTTTCTCTTAGGGTATTCCATTGAATATGGAGCATATGGTCATAATTCTGGCATGATACCCATCAAACAGCCAACCATAGACTGACAAGGGAGGTCTGGGCATCCAAATGATACCAAGCAACTCTTGATTTTTTTGCAAATCTCATAATTACACCTGAATACTGACCTAACTTGGTCACCAATGTCATAGCATACAAATCATAGATAGCTTTACCTAATACCCTGCCAGGATTTACCTAAAATATATTCACCAAGATATCAGGTATCAAGAAAATGAAATTTCCTAAAGTTGTCCAAACAACGCCAAATTGTGCACACACATTGTTAGGAGCTTCCTAGCATATTCCATATGTTTAATTTGCCAAGACCATCTAAAAGTACAAACTCTAATGTTGCATCCAATACATCAATAAGTGAAAACCATGTATTCCACATGCTCTCCTCATCACTATATCTCCAAAAGTCTGACAATGGATTTGGCTGATGTTTGACCATATCTTGGTGTGTCTTCATTGAGGTGGCAGCTGGTTTATCTGTCTTCCATTTGCTACTTGCCAGTATGTCTTGAATATTCCTTGACAGAGTAAAGGTAGCAATTGGAGTACATCTGCCTATGAAGAGCCTGATCCACAAGCAGTGAAAGGGCTCACCCAGATTGGACATATTGAACTCCACATATGGGCTGAATTTAGTCACTTTGGGGCTTTTTTGAGCTATTAGTAGCTTCTAATAAGATCATCCACGTATTGAACTTGTTCCATTCTACTGTGCCAGGGTGTACAGCGCAATCCATGAGCTCTATGGATGATTGGGTGCAATAATATAACTACCAGCAGGCAGGATCACTCTTGGGCAATATGGCATTATGTGGGACAATCTTGAACACTATAGCACATTTTGACACAATGAGGTTGGCAGAGATAATTGGACCAACTTGTAATGTTTGTATTGCAGGCACAATTGGATGCCACTATTATGGTAGGTACAATTTGGTATTTGATTAGACATCATTGATGTCAATGGTTATAAAAGTGTATCACACTACAAAATATACTGATACTTATAGCTGACTGATGTTACAGATGATGCATATATATGCAGGGTGTTTATTTATAGGGGTTCAGACTCAAGTGTGAGATAAGCTTTGTTGTAAAGATTTGTAATTCCACCTGAATATCTACCCAACTGGTTGCTTAGAACATCACCTACAAGTCCTAGAGAATACTGACCATATTCCTTGTTGGGATTTACTTGGCATGTTTTTACCAAAATACCCAGTACCCAGAGCACCAAAGTACTCAAAATTGTTACTTATATTAAAAATCCTGTAATCACTGGTTTGCATCAGTTTGATTTGGGCTGCTAAGAAAAAACTTGAATTGTTTGGATTGCAACAAATCATAACAATTCAACTCAATGGCATCATCCTCTCCTGGATTTTTTTCACAGGGACTACTACTGAAGCATTTGGTAGTGATCTACTTTGAACACCTAGACAATTTCCTTGTATACCATCATCTTGACTACCAGCGTACTTGTAGTCAGTGTTTTGAGTACAGGTTGATGAGTGCAGTACTGTAGCTGGCCACCCTGAGTTGCACCAGTTGGGGTTACAGAACCATCTTGGAGTGCTGTGAGCTGAGATATTTATTTACTTGCTAAATGCTCCTGTAGTTTAGGTATTTCTAGTGGGTCTTCATCAGTAAATTCACTAGAATTAACTTGCTGATGGTCAGATGTAACAGCACACTGTGGTGGGGTTGTAGTGATACCCACTGGCATATGTGCTCATTCCCATATTTTCTACTACCAATAATTTAGTTTTATCCCAAATATCTTATTAGATCAGTGCTATCCTATAAGCTAGCTGACTATCACCACTGCTTATTTTAATGCATAATTTATTCCTCACTTTTAGTAATCATCAACTCAGTGAGAAAAGTATATAAAGGAGACACTCCCTCACCAATTAATGATTGGCCCTTTAAATCAATATTCCAACTTGTTGCAGTCCTTCAACAATAAATCATCATCCATTTTATCAATATACTAACTTGTTGATTAGTGTGATCATGGCTACCTGCTGCCACCTGAACTTCCAATCCCATACCAGATGCCACTTACAGGAGGCCACACTGACAGGCAACTGATCTTGGAGGTGCTACTTGTGAGGAATACACAGAGTATGTATCTTTTATTATATACAATTATTTCCCAAGCTTGTTCTTGAACAAGCAAAGATACTTTTCTGTCTTTGTAACCCTTGCCCACAGCTGCATTCACATCAAGTTCCTGCTGGTCTGGGTTGTACTAAAGATGAGTTGAGACTTGATATAGTGACTCTAGTGATGGATTTGAATATCTATACAGTATTATATTGGCATCAGCCTGGACCTACATGAAATATACATTTGAGAGCTAATATGATTTTTGAATTGTTGAAATATTATGCATGATGCATCTTGGCTTGCATTGACACAGATCAGATCACATCAGTTGCATATTTCTGATTTAACTAAAGACTTAAAAGTGATTTGTCAGCAAGATCAATAAATCATTGCTTAAGGAATGATTTTGCAATATAATGATGGGATACATGGCAACTGATGGTGATTTAATTATATAACTTATGCTGAATCTCTTCAGATATACAAATGTATGGCCTACCCTCACTCTGCAATGATTATACATCTCATTGTAGTGCTTCTGCTTCCTGCTAGGCACACTATTCCTTGGCTCCCTATAAACTTCAATACATCCTGATCTCTGACAATCTTCTCCTATATAAGCTAAGTCTGCAATACATTTTTCCCCTGTACTGAACTCTGGATGATTTTCAACCCCAAGTACATTGTCATGCCTACTTCCAGCAAATGGCCCACTACACCAGATGATTTACACTTACTGTTGGACAGTGCTTGAAACCACAAGCATAGTGCCTTGTATTTGCCAGAACACAAGCACCACTGCCCTCTAGAAGGTCTCTTAGCCCTCCCAGGAAGGTATCCAAAACATTCTGGATATGGAACCTGCTACTGAACATCCTGGGATATGGAAGTCTATTGGAGCTTCTGAGCCTAGTATTCCAAGCTTACTCTAAGTCATTAATACCCTCTTCAAGGTGGTTCTCCATTGTGTAAGCTGGGAATAAAAGCTTGTAAGACTTTTGTAGCCATGAATGAAACCTTGAAGTCCAACAGCTATTGTAATAGCAGTGAAGCTTAAGAAGGTTCTCCTTCACTAGATTGTAGTGGATGGTCCACAGTACTTGGTATAGTTCTCCTCAGATGTGTCACAAGGAGTTCCAGTGGTAGTAATAAGATTAGTGAGAAAAGACTATTCAGATGTTCCAGTCATATTAAGATTGGCAAGTGATTGAGTGAGAATGGGTTGAGTCAAATTGGTGCATTCAGCTTAACCTATCTGATTGTCTATGCATTATGATTGAATGTGTGCAATACAGAACAGATGTCTCTGCTTGTCCCTCAACTGTGGGAACCTTATGAAACATATGCATATTCCAATGTAAACTACACTGGTACTTACCATCTTGGTTACCATGCCCCAATTGAGGGGAGTATCAGTGATTGATTGGTTTAAGAGTTTCCTGAAGCAGTGAGCCCCCAACTGGTTCATTGACCAATAAACAAGCTACCTGATATGCCATCAAATATCCCATTTTGCCCACTGAGCAAGTAGATCCCTGACTTTGGTGATTGGACAAGGTGTCACAGCTAGTACACAATTAATTGAGCAAATGCAAAATGCATCATATAGCTGCACTAGTGTCACAGACAGTGTATACATTTGCTGGGCATTTGTTTATAAGGGTTCAGTCTCAGAGGTGAGACCACCTTAACATTATTCATATCAAGATTTAGTGATCACTGGCATGCAATGTCTCAATTTGAAATGCAAACAAATGCGTTGTTTGCATCATGACAAATGATAGCAATTCAATGCAATTGCATCATCTTTGCTAGGTTTTTCTCTCACAGAGATTACAATCAAAGCATTTGGTAGTGAATCTCTTTGCACACCTAAACTACTTTCTTGTTAACTATCATCATTGGCTACTTGTGTACTTGTAGTCAGCATTTTGCCTCCTGGTTGATGAGTCTAGTGCTAGGACTTAGCTGTGCAGAATTGCTCCAGATGATGTTACAGAACTGGCCTAAAGTGCCATGGGCTGACATGTTCTTTTACTTATTAGAGGCTCCAGTGGTGATGGCACTTCCAGTGGGTCATTGTCAGTCAGTTCACCAGAAGTAACTTGCTGATTGTCAGGTGTATCAGCACATGCAGGCGCAGCTTGATGAGCTGGCATGGCCCTTGGCTGAGTTTCATGTGATGCAATATGTTGACATGACTGGCCCACTCCAATGAACTTGTGTCTAATTGGGCAGTATGGCAAGTTATGGTAGTTTTGCTCTAAATCATGCACATTAACACAGTAAATGGTGCTCTTGTAAAGCATGTTGGCATAGATTGGACTGACACAGGCTGGTATGCTGGCATTGCAAGGGATGCTAAGGAATCCAGCAAGGCATGCTGTTGCAATGTGGAGAAGTTTCCTCTGGTTTGCATTCTTTCTCTTGAAGCTCACCTTCTTATTGCTCAAGGCATTCACTTATCCTCTCTCTGATACTTTGGAACTGTTGCCTTGATGAATCCAATGGTTATTGCACTTGGAAGCCACTTAGCTCCACTAATATATAATGCAGTACATTAGTTATTTGAGGCATAAATGCATTCAGCATCTTGTTGATTCCCAAAGCTGAGGCCAAACAGATGTATCCAGTCCATATTTTGCAGATTGTGCGCAAGAATGTTTGCATGCAGCTTTATCACCAAGTCCCTTTACTCTCAGTGCATTCTTGATTTCAATACTTGTCTTGCCAATATCTTCTGACATTTATTTGCTGGCATTTTGATGTACAACTCATACCACATCTTTCTATTTGAATTCTTCCATCTCTGTGACTCTCAGAGATATGCAGTTCTGATAGATTCATGAGTAGTGACCAAATATCTGTATGAAGGATCATCATAGACACTTGGGCTATACTAAATCATTTAGCAAGCACTTGAACAGATCCAACATTGTCTTTTTTAGTCCACACCACAATAGTGAGCTGGGGGATGGGTATTGTCTGGGTTGTACTAAAGATAAGTTGTGACCTGGTATAGGGACCATAGTGACAGATTTGGATACTAATACTGGAGTATATTGGCATCAAGCTGGTCTTATATGAGATATGTATGAAAACTAAGGTAATTGTTAAATTTTCCATATATTATGCACAATGCATCTTGGATTGCATTGACACGGATCAGAGCACATCAGTTGCAGATTGCCTGTTTGAATATAGACATGTGAGTAATTCATCAGTAAAAGCACCTATTCATTGTTTGCAGAGCATCTTTGCAAATTAATGATGGGATAAATGACAATTGATGGAGACTTAATCATAATGCAAGGAAAATCAGGTAAATCAAGCTCATTGTGTCAAATCAATTCATATCACATATATATATTCATCTACCAATCTTAGATTGACTTACTCTCCTAAAGGGTTTTTTCTCATCAATTCCATCACTACCATTGGATTTCCTTTTAACATACTAGAGGAGATCTTTATCAAGAACTGTAGACTTTCAACCCCAATCTATTCAGGAATAACCCTTGTTAAGCTTCTCTGCTATTACAAGAACTATTGCCCCACAATATTTCATCCCACTATCAATGGAAACAAATGCCCTAGAAGCTTTCATTCCAAGCTGACAGTAGTGGAGAACAGCCTGGCAGAGGGTATGAATGGCCTAAGCTTAGAATACTAGGTTCAAATGCTCCAATAGACTTCCATATCTCACAGTGGTCAGCCAGAGGTTCCATGTCAGGAGTATTTAGGGTACCTTTCTAGTCAGGCTTAATAGACCTTCTAGAGGGCAGAGACACTGCTATTAAGCCAAATTCAAGGCATGCTGCATAAAGTATCAAGGACTGTCTGACATGGAGGGTTGCATCACCTGGTTCAGTGTGCCATTTGCAGTGAGTAGGCATGACAAAGTACACTGGGTAAAGAATCATCCAAAGTTCAGTAGAGTGGAGAAATATATGGCAGACTTAGCTTATATACAACAGGATGGTCAGAGAACAGGATGTATTACAGCTTATAGGAAGCAACAGGATACCCTATGAAGAAAAATTTGGTTCTGCAGTTGAATCCAATCTGGATCAGCCATCAGGATCCCATTTGGAGACCATCATAATAGCAGCAGCTTGGTATTAGTGACCCCCTTGACAATCTTATGACAGGATCACAACAGCATTTTGCAAAATTTTCTGCCAAATAAAGTTATAAAACTTGAGACAGTTTGATTGGTGCTGTGACAATAATTGCATGGCATTGTTGTGGTCTTGATGTGCTCTACAACTATTTTAAATGGATCTAACTGGCCAGGACATCCAATTGTCTTATATGGCAAGGAACTTGAGGTATTTTGATGGCCTCACAGCAAGTCTCTAATGGCATTATAACAGCAGTATGGTGGCCTATTGCTAGTTCTGTATAATGCTACTGTACCAAATTACCAAATGGTATTTCCTATTTCTACCTCCCCTGGTGGATTTTAAATATTCCATTGTAGAATCACCCCTCTTTATTTGCTTACCCACTACTACCTTGGTTATTCCACATATAGTTCAAGTCAAAAGAAACTGTGGCCTCCTGTTTAATAACCTCCACAAACATGCACACCTGCCACAATTAACATATGTCTATCATCTTAGCATTACAGCTTTTTAGTTTGATACTTGCAAACTTACCATATACCTGGTACTTCAAGTAACATTTACATATTGCAAACATATGCTTGGTTGTAGCCACTTCTGCCATGAATACCTCCAGAATATCCACAAAGAACTTTGTGGTATTTAGCCAATATATCTCTTCTCCCTGCTGGATTCTAGTCCCTCTTATAGGTGCACTCTGGCTCTTGTTTGTGTGAATTCTGTATTAAATGTTGTAGAAGTTGGCTTGTGACCATGAGAAATCCAGCATACCTTGGTAGAGTTTTGTTAATAAAAATTAGTTGCTTGTTGCACCCAACCCAACTTTACAATACTTGACTGATTACCAATGCATTGGGGCTGCTTAGCTTCTTAATACCAGAGGCATAAGTGTCTCTATGTGCACATCTGTTCTCAGTATTTTGCAACTCTTCCTGGCTGTCCTCCATGTGCCAACTCATCACATGCATGACAGACTTGAAGGTAATATTATTGATGAGATTGGGATATGATAGTGCCTGCAACTTAACTTGTTTTCCTATCTCTCCACACATCTGCTCCATAGGAAACTCCCAAAAGGTGAAGCAAGGCCTAATGCTCTCCACACATTAAGCAAGATGGAGTCAAAAATAGACACAGTAGCAGCAGAGATCTGCATGTTCAGCTTATGTTGGAAGTATAGCCACTCAAATCCTGTTAGAAACTCCTTGCACAATAGCTGCGGATGCTGTTTTGTCTAAGAGAAAAGAGCAATAAACTCTTGAATGAGTTAACTGAACCTAAGTGACAGCTAAGTGCAGAATCTTAGAATTGTTAAGAGTGACAGTTATATTAGCAGAGAAGTTCTGGTCAAATATTGGTCTTGTATATAGCTGAGTTTGGCTATAAAGGCAACAGAGTTGGTTTGCTATGCAAGCTATGCAAGCTATGCTTGATGTTCTTGGGAGTGCTAGATATGCTAGGCATGGGTAGAAACTAGAGCAGAATTGTTGAATTTTTAATTTTGCCAAGGCACAATCTGATTTTTGTTGAGACACACACAAAACCAAAAGGCTCAGTAAGCTTTATTTATATTTTTCTGATCAAGTTGAATTAGTGAGTGCCAAGAGACTGGACTAATTGAAATCTGTTGGCGTGTTTATAAGTGCACAAGATAAATGAGAAATTGAATCATCAATCAGCTGATGCCTTGGCAAATGCTAAGTGGTTGGATAGATCTCAGATGACCAATCACTGGGAAACCTTAGTAGATTAGTTGAGGATGTAATGACCACATGAAAATTGATCAGGTGTGACTGCCAAAAATACATTCTGAGAAGTGATAAAATAGACAATAACTGGAATTATTATATTTAGAATAGGGAAAACCAGTTAGGGTACTAGATTAGACTTGTTCTGTTGGATAGTGCCACATTGAGCCATGAGTGCCAAATGATGCCATAGTGTGCCAAGGAGGGCAAGTGAGCCTACACTTAGCTACAAAGTGTGAAATATAGCTCTGCAACTTCATGCAAAGCAGCCCCTGTGTTTCACCCATTGAGCTGCAGAAAACCCATTTTTTGACCTTTAATTTTGGATCAATGTTGCGCAGGATGTGTAAGAGCACAAAAAGATTGAAGACATGCATCTTATACTCAGTACTCATGGCGCTCCAAATCTAGCTCCTGTAGCTTGTATCATGCCACAAAAATGCATGGCACTATCTTGGTCCACTGGTACTATCAGGCCCAATATTTAAATATTAGCCTTACAGTAAAACCCATATAAAGCACTTATAGTGCCAGATAGTGTTGTAGAGTCTTGGAGATATTAGAAGTGATTGGGAGAACAAGTAGATTATATGATTTTCACTTAATGATTAATTCAATGTAGAAGTAATATTTATACTTTTACCTGGTCTTGGCATTACAAACATGTAGAATAGGTTAAGGAAGGTCCCAAGAACATGTGTGCAAAGTTTGGGGCTGTTTGGACAACTTTGAGGATTTTGATGTTCTGGGTACCTGGTATTTTGGTGAAAATATTCTAAGTAAATCCCAACAAGGAACTTGATCAGTATTTTCTAGGATATGAAGGTAATGATGTAAGTGACTATGTTAGGTGAATATTTAGGTGGAAATACAAATTTTTACAATAGATAGTACCAGTGAACCAAGATGGTGCCATGCATTTTTGTGTCATGATACAAGCCACAGGAGCTAGATTCAGAGTTCCATGAGTATTGAGTATCAGATGCATGTCTTCAGTCCTGCTGTGCTCTCACACATCCTGAACAATGTTGATCCAAAAAAGGTCAAAAAGTGGATTTTCTCCAGTACAATGGGTGAAACACAGGGGCTGCTTTGCATGAAGATGAAGAGTCATGTTTCACACTCTGTGGCCAGGTTTAGATCTGCTATACCTTTCTGGCATGCAATGGCACTATTTGACAGCCTTGGCTCAATGTGGTGCTATTCAACAGAACAAGTGTATTTTCTAAAGGAGTAAAATAGGCTAAGTTTTAAATGTTGTTGCACAACAGATGCATCAAGTTGCATTTGTGATCTGCTTCTGGATTTAATATTCTTTTAATGTGTACATATGACTCCCAATAGTTTCAATGTACACTTGGTAGTAATGGCTTCAGAACACCACTTGAATAAATACATATCTAGTTAATCCAGTCTTTACCTTTATATTGTTGCATATGTGTATGAATACCAATTGTAGCCTGTGAAAAGTGCTTAGGGTAGTGGATACTCTATAATACTTTTCTAATTTTTTCAAATTTCCCTGGTATTTTGAAGGGCTCATTTAGCTTGAAATGCCCCATGTGCAACTTTGTCATCAGTATAGGAATATTGTTGATAAGCAAATGCACTGCTCCCAGTGGAAAGCTTTTGCTCCAACAGATACCCTCTATCTTAAGTATCTCTGGTTTCTAATTGATTCCATATTCCAGCTGATGGGTTAATGCTTGCCAACTTTGCTGCAATGACATGCTGACTTCTGTAAATTCTCTCTGTGGGAAGATGATGTTCTTAGTGTTGGTAGTTGGGTATTAATAATGTGTGTGAACTATGGAGTAAATCCCCTGAATCTCACACATTTGACAGCTATACCATTCATTGTGCCCAGAAGAACCTGCAATCTTGCTGATGGCTGGGGTATCTCCAATGCAGATAATAATATGTGCTTTTGCATGACAGCCATTTACTGTTATCCTGCTGGAAAGCATACAGTAGCTATCCTGATTGGACAGTGATTTAGGCCCAGATACCAGTTGATACTACTATCAGATCTTTGCTCAGATATTGTCAGATGGGCAGCAGATTTAGATTGATGAGAATCAGCAGCCAGCAGGATTTGCTGGTAGAGTACTTATTTAATGAGAATCCATCAAGTGCTAAGGCAAAGGCATGGTCATACATGCCTTCAAAATAGCCCTTGCATCCTAGATGTTTGAAATGTTTGCCATCAAATATATTGGATATGTTTGCTCTGTGGTGGTGTGTAGGTCCAAGGCAGAGATACATCCAACACTTCTCAAGTATTTTGTGGGTGAGGTGTTCACCGGGTGCAATAACCTCTGGCAAAAGCTTGCTAGGAATACTTAGGTTCTATCTCTAATCTAATGTGATGGGGACTAGAGCCAAAAGCTTGTCAAGGGAAAACTATTGAGCTACAATCCCTAGCTTAGTTGGCATCTTAACAAAAGTATGTGCTGGGTTCAGCATCCTTTGAGATGACAATGTACTAAAGCTTCCAAAGTCAGAACAGCTGTAAACTCCACCAGCAGGGACTTGATAAGAATGCAGCTGTGGTCAATAGTTACAAAGACAGAAAAGTATCTTTGCCTCTACAAGAAAAAACTTGGGAAAGAAGCAAAAACAAAAAAAACAACTACTCTGAGTATCCCTCACAAGTAGTGCCTCTAAGGTCAGTTGGCTTTCAGCATGGTTTCATGGGAGTGTCCTGTGGTCTGGGATTGGAAGTTCAGGTAGCAGCAGGTAGCAGTGATCACACTAATCAATAAATTGGAATATAGATAGAAAGGATGATGATTTATTGTCAAGGGATTGCCTCCCTTATGTACTTTTCTCACTGGCTTAGTGATTACCAATCATGGTGTTCCAGAAGGTTCCAGAGATCAATAGAAACCTTAATGACATCCAGAATGAGCTAAGAGTATTCTAAGTAGGTGCTGGAAGGTTCTAAGGGGCACAGCACATCCAACCAAACAGGAATCAGTACTCTGAGACCTTTGTAGCATAGGGATACCATATACGGTATAGAAATGGTTGGTATGTTGACACAGGTTGACCATGTGTCACAGGTACTGGCATGGGTACTTGCCCAATATAGAAGCACTTACAGCTAGTAATCTTACATAAAGTGAGGGATAGCTTATATAATAAAGTAAGCAAGTGTGATAGTCAGCTGGCTAATGGGATAGCACTGACCAAGTAAGACAAATGGGATAAAACTAAAATATATATAGCAGAGAAATAGGGAAGTAGAAAATATGGGAATGAGCACATCTGTCAGTGAGTGTCATTGTGACCCCACTACAGTGCTTGATTGATATTGAGTGTGGTACTTTATAGCTTTTCAATATTTTTCAGACTGCATGAGCTTCTTTGGATGCAGTATGACTGGAATATATCCAGAGTGTGAACAACTTTTTCCCCCAATGGTGGTGGATTCCTGACTACTTGGACATGTTGCAATGGTAGCATTTTGGATGTGAGTGCCATACAACTGTTAAGACATGCTGGAGTCAGTACAGTCTCCGGGTCATATGTTGCCAGCCGCATGACAATTGTACACTTGTACCATGTACATGGTAAGTTGCATCCTGGAATGATTTTGGCAGGAAGTAGTAATAAATCCTCAAAGCCCCCATTACTGATATTAGTGGAAATGTACCACTTCTCTAGCCACAACATTACATCATTAACCAGAAGATGAATTACTGGACTCACTTGGCTCCATAAAGTATCCTTGGCAATATGTGCAACAAGCAGGGCTACATACAAAAAAGGCCATGTTGAGAGTGTGCCCACTGAAAGTAATAATGTAGACTCCTCAGACTCTCAGTCAAGTATGCTATTGAGAACCTCCGCAAAGCCACAAGCTGGGCGTAATGCTCAGGCAGAAGAGAATGTAGCAAATGCAGTACCCTCAGTTAAAGACCAGCAAGTGGCCATCATAACATCACCACCACCCATATTAGCAAGTTTATTGTCAGCTTATACCAAAGCATTAATGAAGTAATTAGGTGCAGTGGCTGATAGGATAGGCGCAATGGCCCAGAAAAATCAGGAAATAGTCCAGAAACAGGATGAGCAGATAATATGGGTAGAGCAATCAATATCCCAGGTAGACAAAGCAGTATCTTTGCTGCAAAGAAGGAACTCAAGTAGCTCATTGTCACAGCCAAGAAATGAGCCTTTTCCCAATGTAACAGCAGAGGAACACCATACAATCTTTGAAGCCCAACAAGAGTGCCCAAAGATGAATCCCACAGAAAAACGTATCACATTGTGGGAGGGAGATAATGTGGTATTTATACCAAAGCCTAAAAATCAAAAGACATCAGTGATCCATGAAGCCATTGAGTACATTAATGAAAAGTGAGCTACCATTCAAGAGGCCATCAGAAGTCTAGCATGCCATCACCTTATGGTTAGCATACCATGGGACCATCAGGATCTCAAGGCCAAGCATAATACACTTGACTTGTTCCATGAGCTTTATCCTGGATTTATATGAGCAAGCAGTTTTTGGCCAGCATTGGTATGCTAAAAAAGTATCTTAAGAATAGCAGAAACTATCAAAGGCAGAAGAACATGGGTGCTGTGGCTAATACCAGCAGCTTCCTCAAGAGCCTGTCACAAGTGGGGCCAAAAGCTCCAGACACCTGTTAAAGAGATGTCAGGTAGCTGAAGAATGCCCATTAGGGACAAGTAGGCAGACACAGATGCACCAGCATAACATTTATCAGAGAAAAAGCATAGTGCTACTCAAGAAGCACTCAGTTAAAGTAGCACTGAAGGACCTGGTAGTGATCAAAGCCAGTGGATTTACAGGAGCCTATCACTACTATGGTTGAGAGCTCAAAAGAAGTAGGAAAGAAACATCAAGTTGTCAGAAGAGTGCCAGCAAGGGACAAGCAGACCAATACAGATGCGTCAGAGCAGTGTTTATCAAGGAGAAAGTGTAGCTCACTACAACAAGCACTCAGCCAAAGTAGCAGTGATTGACCTGGCAGTGATAAAGGAAAAAGTAAAGGGAAGATGTATATTCAAGCCTGAGACAGGGAAGCAAGCAAAAAAACTATAGCTCATGCCAAATAACTCTGCAAGCCTGGGACCAACTGAATCCCATGATAGCCAAGTAGATTTACCAGCAAGAAAACTGCTGTTTTTCCAACAGTTGGAGGCACAAACTAGTCAAGCTACACTCTAAGAAGATAGATGAGTTTGCAGAAAAAGGCAATTTGTTTACCACAGCCTCCACATCCTCCGCATCCTCCAATGTTGCCAGAGTGGAGATTGTACTGATTGACAAGGCTACAACATCAAGAACTCAAAAGACTCTCATGACAATATCAGTGGAGTTTTGGAATATCAATAGGCATACCAGGAGGCTGCAGCACTTCTTCAGGAGCGGTGCTCAAGAAAACACACTTGAATATTGCAAGGATTTATTGCAATGACTGGCAGATGAGGTGCTAGACCTTGCAGAATTGGCTAAAAACAAGGACATGCCAGAACCAGTGACTGAACAGTGGTATAAAGCCATTGGGTTCCCACCAAAGCTCTGGAACCAGAGTGTTGCAGCAGAAATATATATTAGACTTATTCTGTTGGATAATGCCACAGTGAGCCATGAGTGCCAAATGATGCCATAGTGTGCCAGGGAGGCCAAGTAGGCCTATACATGGCACAAAGTGTGAGACATAGCTCTGCATCTGCATGCAAAAAAGCCCCTGTGCTTCATCCATTTTGTAGGAGAAAATCCATTTTTTGACCTTTTTTTATGGATCAATGTTGTGCAGGATGTGCAAGAGCACAGGAGAACTGAAGACATGCATCTGGTACTCACTACCCATGGCACTCTAAATATAGCTCCCTTAGCTTGTATTATGTCACAAAAATGAATGGCACTATCCTGGTCCACAGATACTATCTGAAACAATAAGTGCTTTGTACAGGTCTTACTTTAGGGCTTATATATAAATATAGTGCCAGATAGTACCAGTGGACCAAGATAGTGCCATTCATTTTTGTGACATGATACTAGCTACAGGAGCTTGATTCAGAGTGCCATTGGTTGTGAGTACCAGATGCATGTCTTCAGTTCTCCTGTGCTCTTACAAATCCTGCACAACCTTGATCCAATAAAAAGTCAATAAACAGATTTTCTCCAACACAATAGGTGAAACACAGAGGCTGCTTTGCATGAAGATTCAAAGCTATGTTTTGCACTCTGTGGCCAAGAATAGGCTCACTTGGCCTCCCTGGCACTCATGGCTTAATGTGGCACTATCCAATGGAACAAGTCTATTGAGTGGTGCATTTTAATTGAGTTACTTGTTGAGTGTGGGGTTGGGCTTAATGTTTGCGTAGGGTATATGGACTTATATAGGTCAATACAATTAGCAATTGAGGTAAAACAAAAGTTTCAATGGAAATAAATCAGTTTGTGTGCATGAAAAGTAAGAGAAACTGTTGAGTCAGGAAGTAAAGAGTGTGAAAAAGAGGTGTTAACCAATCAATGCACACAAGTGTAGGTGGTGATAGAGTTTCTGGGATCAGAAAATGAGTAAATTGGCAGGGAAACCATCAAAAGCCACTTATATATTGCTGTAATGAAAAATTTTGACTAAGTTTTTTGTGAAATCTGGGGTGCAACTATTATTCAATGGTCCCTGCATAGTGACCTGAGGGATCAGTACCTCTAAGTCACAGGATTTTAAATTTATGACAGCCTTTTGATGGAATCATTACAATAATTCTTCATAGGGAATAGTGTGCATAGTAGGAAGCAGAAGCTCTACATTTAGATATTTATTATTTTCAAAGTAAGAACAGAGCATACATTGAATATCTTAGGAGATTCAGTATATAGACCAGTATATAAAGAGGAAACTCATATAAAGGAGAAAACAGCAGAATAGGCTTGTTCCATTGAGTATGCCACATTGAGCCATGAGTGCCAAATAGTTCCATTGTGTGCCAGAGAGGCACAGCAGACCTAAACTTGGCCATAGAGTGTGAACCATAGTTCTTCATCTTCATGCAAAGCAGCCCCTATGTTCCACCCATTGAGCAGGGGAAAGTTCATTTTTTGACCTTTTTTTGGGATCAATGCTTTGCAGGATGTAGAAGAACACAGAAGGATTTAAGATATTTATCTGGTACTCAGTACCCATGGCACTCTGAATCTATCTCCTGTGGCTTATGACATAGCACAAAAATATATGGCACTATCTTGGTCCACTGGTACTATTGGGCACTATCAGTGCTTTTTATAGATTTTACATTAGAGCCAATATCTAAATATATTGCTAGATAGTATCATGCATTTTTATGACATGTTACAAGCCACAGGAGCTAGATTCAGAGTGCCATGGGTATTGGGCACCATAAAGATATCTTCAGTCCTCCTGAGCTTGCCTACATCCTGCACAACATTGATCCCAAAAAAAAGTCAAAAAATGGATTTTCTCAAGCAAAATAGGTGAAATACACGGGCTGCTTTGCATGAAGATGAAGAGCTATGTCTCACACTCTGTGGCCAAATTAAGGTCCACTTGGCCTCCCAAGCATACTATGTCATCATTTGGCACTTGTGGCTCCACGTTGTACTACCCCACAGAACAAGTCTAGTAGGTAAAATAATCAAGATACTTATTAGTACGCAGTATATTCATACAAGAAGACATCCACTGAGAGAAACATGTCTAGAGCATTATGAAAAGTAAACAAAGCAAGAGAAGCCTATTCAGAGCTGCATAAGTAAGATTGAGTAAAATTACCAGCAACTGTATCCCACCACTGGCATCATAGAAGAGATTACAGTGCCATATAATGCCATAGAATATCAGATCAATCTGGCAATACGCTCCAGCCTATCCAGTTAAACGAGTTGAATACCTTGCAAAATCAGAAAGTGAGCTTGAAGAGGAAGAATACAGACCGTGGGCAACAGTGCTAAGATTAAACCAGCATAGTTCACTGGAGCCTTTATCTAGCATTGCAATGCCAATGCATCAAAACAAGTCAATCCACTCTACACTGTGCATCAAGTCAGCTTGTGTGGCTCAAAGCAAGATTTCCAGAACTTGCAAAACTACTAAGCTAGACACAAGTCCACTGGAATTGGTAAAGTCAATTTAACCTGTTGCATTGCATTGAACTCAGCAAAAGGCCAGGCCAGCAGGTCATGTTGTACTCAGACATGCCATCACATCAGACCATCAGCAATTTACTTCTGGTGAGCTGACTGATAAAGACCTGCTAGAAATACTTCCCCAATAGCAGCCTTTGGTAGGTAAAAGAATGTGTCAGCACATGGCACTCCAAACTGGCTCTGGAATATTGTCTGGTGCAATTCAGTGTGGCCAAGTTACAGCACTTTACTCAACAACCAGCAGGAAAAATGTGGTTACAAGTACACAAGCAGTAATGATGATAATCAGCAAGGAAGTGGTCTAAGTGTGCAAAGCATATACTACCAAATGCTTTAGCAGTTATCCCTATAAGAAAAAAACTATGAGAAGATGATGTGATAGTATTGAATTGCTATCATTAGTCATAATCCAAACAGTGTAAGTCTTCTCTTTGTGATCCAGATCAGTATATTGCAAGCCAATAAATACTAAATTCTTGATATATGTGATATCAAGGTTATCACCAACTTGAGACAAAACCCTTACAAATAAACACCCTGCATACATATAGACCATATGTAACACCATAGCAGCAATTCAATATGTCTCACAGTCACCCAATTCATTGAGTGCTAGCTAAGACATCTTGTCCAATCACTAAATTGAGGGACTACCTGATTGATAGGCAAAATGGGATATTTGATGACAATTTACGTAGCTGGTTTGTAGGCCAATGGGCTAATTGGGTGCCACAGCTTCAGGAGACTATTGGACCCATTATCTGCTGAAATATCATCCTATCAGAATGATGGTACCAAAATAGTGTATCAGTATTGAGTAGAGTATGCATTTATTTCCAATTTCATTAAAGAAGCATATCCTTCTACCCAATTTTACCTACCATAATGGCGTTATTCAATAACACATGTGATACAAGCATTACAAGTAGGCACAATCATCTGTGCTAACCTTGTTGTGTTAGATTCTGAGAAGTATGCAAGATTGTCCCATAGAGTGGAGAATTGTCCAAGAATGATCTTGCATATTGGTAACTTTAGTATGGTACCCAATTGTTCTTAAAGACCACAAATCATGCTGCATGCCTTTGCACAGGATGGTGGAACAAGTCTATTGCGCATGAAGAACCAGATAAAGTAAGCTGGTTGTGTAAAACCAGCTCAAATCATTGCTGCTTGATCACTCACTAGCATTGATACGACTTACTCATCTGAATAGTCTATTGTCATCGATCCCATCACCACAAATGAGTTTCCTTTTGACACATCAGAGGAGATCTATACCAAGTGCTCAGGACCATCTACCTCAGTCTACTCAAGGAGATCACTTGTTTAGGTTCTCTGCTATCACAAGGACTATTGCCCTGTGAGATTTAACCCAAATGTCCAAAGCAACAAAAGTCCTAGAAGCATTTATTACCTGCTGACAGTGATAGGGAACCACCTTGCAAAGTATATGAAAGACTTTGAGCAAGACTGTAATACCTGGCTCAGAAGCTCAAATAGGCTTCCATATGCAAGAGTATTCAGCCAAACAGTCCAATTCAGGAGTATTTTGGTGAGGATTAAAGGACCCTCTGGAGGGCAGAGGAACTTTTATTCTGGCAAACACAAGGGTTGCTGTGTCAAGTTTTAAGAACTGTCTAACATTGTGGTTGGCATCAACTGGTTTAGTGGGCCATTTGCTGAAAGTAGCACCAATGAAGCACTCTGGGTAGCATATCATCCAAAATTCAGCAAATGGGAAAAATGTATGGCAGAATTGGCTTAATTAGTAAAGGATTGTCAGAGATTAGGATTTATTACAGGTTATACAAAGCCAAGGAATAGTGAGCTTATCAGGAAGGAGAAACTCTAAAATAATTGATTTATTCATTTCAAAGTGGGAGCATAGCATACATTTGGATATCTGATGAGATTTAGCATATTGGCAGGTCAGTATACAGGAAAGTCATATAAAAGAGAAGAAGGCAAACTAAGTAAAATAGTCAAGATATATATTAATGCACAGTATATTCATGCAAGACAACAGCCACCAAGAGAAATGTTTCTAAATCATTATGAGGAGAAAATAAGGCATGAAAAGCACTATTTTGGGGCTACATAAGTGTGACCAAGCAAAAATATTAATACCTGCATCCTACCACTGGCATCACAGTTGGGATTTTTACATCACAGAAAGTTGTAGGGTGCCAGATTGATTTACCACTACAAACTAGCTGGTACTATGTGGCACTATCTAATAGAACAGGTTTATTGAGTAAATGGATATGGATTTTACTTATCTGATCAGAGTGATATTTTAGGCAGCAGTATTTATTAGGAGGCTTATAAATTCCAAATATATGTTTATCTAACACTGTCAAGCTCTTGGCAACTGCTAAAAACCAAAGGAAGAACTATCTGTTGACTTCCCAAGTAGGGGCCATTTTTTCAGAAACCCCACTGGGCTGGCTTATATGCATGTCCTCATTGAGTTACTTACTAAGAGCTTGGCTTTTATATCCTTTTGGTGAATGTGAAACTAATAGCTGGCAGCACTAGCCAGTATTAATTTGATGGAATCAAACTTAAGTGTGCATGAAAGCATTTTTGTGTAGTCTGATCATATGTTCTGACAATATACTTGGCTACAAGTCTTACTTTATATCTCTTAGCCCTATCATCAGTTTTTAAAATGTCTTATAGACCCTGCTGCAACAAACTGCACAAAAGATATAACTTGTTCTTATGAATAAATCCAGTGCCGACCAGCAATCAATATCCAGCAAGGAATCCATTACATGCAAGGAGCCCAAAATTCTTGATCTTCTTAACCAGGTAGAAGCTGGATTGTAGTGGTGTAGCAACATCCAGACTGCCTAATATAGCTATAGATTAAGCAGTGTCTCAGTGCCCCTGATGCAAATTTCCAATGGCCTTGTAATGGCCCTATTGCAGCCTGCATTATATTGACAGGACCTAGCTGGCTGATACATCAAATTGCATAATCTGGTACAATAATACTTATATAGATTTACCAAATGGTGATTGAGTGTCTACCACTGCTTGCACCATTCCTGTATTCTACTGCAGAATAATGATGCCATACTTTTGTACCCACTATTACCATGGGTATTCCAAATATTGTTGGAGCTCCAAGATACCATGGACTTCTGCTTATCAGCCCTGACATACATTCAAGTGTGCTTCAATTGACACAAATCTATCACCTTGACTGTGTGAATTTTCAGTGCTACAATTGCAAAGCTGCCACATGCCTTATAGTGCTGATTGCATAAATATCTTTACAACATAAGCCCAATTGGCACTATATAGGCTATGAATGTATCTTGCATAGCAGCAAAATACCTCTCTGTACCTGGATATTTAGTTTCATCTGTATTCTGGAAGACTTGCCTTATTATAAGACTAATGATTTTTTGCATCTAATGTAATCTATTATCACTCTATCAATAACAACACATTTTGGCAACATGACATCCAAATACTAAAGGCATAGGTATCTCAGTAAGAGCACCTGACTAATGGATTTCCACAGCTACCTCACCATCTTCCATAAACTGACTCACTGAATCTATGACAGATTTGAGTGCAATATTTTCAAAGTAATTTAGACATGGTAATACATCCAACATGCCTGTCCTTCATGTCTCAGCTAATAACAACTATGGTAGAATAGAAAATAAGGTGCTTGCTGTAGTTAGGATCAGATAGTACTTGTAACTTGGCTCTTCACCACATCTCCCTGCTCATCTGCTTCATAAGAAACTCCATAAAATATACCTTGAGAAAAATACAAAGTCAATTTCTGCACAATACCAATAAATATCAGCTGAGTTCCAAGTTTCTCAAAGTTGACAACTCTCAGTATCTCAGGTTCTTGCAGTTGGGCAGAAATGCAGACAAGCTTTCCAACAGTGAAATAGACCAATCAGCATGCATACCAAACTTGGTCAATAGCTTGCCACTGCTTCCATAAAAAATTGCAATTGAAAATCTGAACAAGAAACAGATTGATGCTCAATAGTTTACCCTTGACAAGCTCAGGGCTTTATTCCCGTTCACACCAGAGTAGAGACAGGCAAGCTTTTGCCCACAATCATTGCACCCAGTAGGCATACAAAGCACTAGCAAAGTTGCAAATTCATCTCTCCCCTGGATCAATACACAACCACACTGCTAGCCCACCATGCAAAACTAAAATACAACTTACTTGAGATTTCAAATACTTCATCAAATTCTCATCACTACAATCCCTAAGTGCTTTTGATTAATGCAATGCAATTACTCTCACTCTCTGATCACAGGCACTCAATCATCTCCCATATTTGTATGCACCAATTGTCTGTTGCCTTTTCATCATACACCTTGCTTCCTAATTCCACTGGTGCTCTTACTTTCATACATAGAAGTTAATCTAATTCCATTGAATCTCTGGTTGTAACTCAAACACAGTTTGCACTGACCTAGAATGATCCCTATACCTGCTGGCCTCTGGTGAACTTTTTCTTAAGGCAACATTGAGTCCAGTCACACACATAACAAGTAACCCCATTAGGATCACCACTCAAACACCCTGTGAGAGATAATTGTGATGATCCCGTCAAAAGGCAGTCACAAATTTAAACCTGGTGACTAAGAGGTATTGATGCTATCATGACACTGTGCAAAGACCACTAAAAAAAGTTGTACCTCAGTGTTCTCAACAGCCCTAGTCAAAACTTTTCACAACAACAGGCCATAAGTGACTTTTAATTGGTTTGCTGCCAATTCTCTCACTTTCACATCCTGGACTCAGCCACCTCCTACATTTGTGTACACTGATTGGCTATTGCTTCTTTCTCACACTCTTTGCTTCCTGACTCAACCAATTCTCTTACATTTGATGCATAAAAATTGGTTTATTTCCTTTCAATATTCAGCTGTAACTCAACTGTCAATTGTGCTAACCTAAACAAATCCCTATACCCAACACCAGCACTAAGTCCAACCCAACACTCAACATGTAACTCCATCAAAATCCTCCATTCAGCCAGTATTTCTGCTGCAGTGCCCTTTTTTATGACTTAGACAGGAATGCTAGAGCTTTATACCATTGTAACAAAAGTATGTGCTGGGTTCAGCATCATTTTAGATGACATTGTACTAAAGCTTCCAATGTCTGAGCAACTGTAAACTTGGCCAGCAGGGACTTGATAAGAATGCAGCTGTGGTCAATAGTTACAAAGACAGAAAGGTATCTCTGCCTATACAAGAACAAACTTGGGAGAAAATCAAATATGATAAAAGATACCTACTCTGGGTATTTCTCACAAGTAGTGCCTCTGTTACAAGTCTTGGTATAAGAGTTGTAGAGGAATAGGGAGTTTAGCTAGTATTGTATTCACTAAAACTTGAACTGATTTTTATTGAGGTTCCAGCAGCTCCTTATATACATTTGGCCAGATCAATTGCTGACTAATTGTATTTCCTAATGTAGGTTGTGGCTGATGGCTCATTTGATTGCATCATCATCACCCAATAAGATCCTACTTAATATATCTATCTCTGTCTGATAAGGATCTGCTGATTCATTTGCTGACTAATGCTACTGATTTCATAGATAATACTGATATACTGATAACCTAAACATATACTAATTGATTTGACTAAAAACTGATCTAACTTAAACATTCAAGCGGTAGATCATAACATTCTCCCCTACTACAGTTGAGAGGGTTCTCCTGAATCTCTTTTCTTGTGATACCAATATCTTGATGGTTCAGTATTATCAGCAAGTCTTGCAAGCTTGAGTCTGTCCCTATGAACTAAGTCTTCCCGGATATTGCCTTGTTTGTCCACCAGTTGGTAAGTTGCAAATGGACATTCTCTGATGATCTTGAATGGTCCTGTCCATTGTGGCTCAAACTTCTTCCGAGTGTTGTTTCTTAGCAATACAAAGTTCCCAACTGTCAATGCTTCTGGTGCTATAGTCTTATCAAATCTCTGCTTCATCTTTTCTGCACTTTGAGATACTTTGGTCTGTGCCTCTTGACGTCTTTGTTCCAGTTGCTTGTGTCTACTTGGCTGACTGAGTTCATCTTCTAAAGTGTCTGTAAGCTTTGGTTGTGTGAGATCTCCTGGAATCCTTGGTTCACATCCATAAACTAAGTAAAATGGTGATTGCTGGGTGGTGCTGTGTACTCTGACTCTGCGTGCAAAGAGTGCTTGGTCTATATACTCATCCCATCTACCAACAACTCCATTTGCATACTTGGTCAGCATTTTTCCAAATAATCCATTAAACCGCTCAGTGACTCCATTAGTTCTGGGGTGATATGCCAAGGTTTTCAGGTGTCTGATCTGCTGCATTTCCAGGTAAGCCTCTAATGTCTTTGCCATAAAGTTTGCTCCTCTATCAGATAAGATCTCCACAGGGCATCCAAACTTCATCAGGATCTCATGGTAAATGAAACTTGCAACTTCTTGTTCACTGGCTATTGGTACAGCTTTAGCAACTGGCCATTTAGTGGCATGGTCAATTGCTACTAGGATCCAACGGTTGCATTTCCTGGTAGTTGGCAGTCTTCCAATAAAGTCGATTCCCCATCTCTCAAACAGTCTTACAGGCTCCAAAGGGAAGAGTTCGGCAATTCTTTGTGGCTGGCCTTGATTGATTTGGCAGTTTGGGCATGTTTTCACTAGCTTCTCAATATCTTGTTTCATTCTGGGCCACCATGCTCTGGCTTTCACAAGGCTATGGGTTCCTTCAATCCCAAGATGTCCATATCCGTTGTGTAGCTTATGTATTAAATCCAGGCAAGCAACATAAGGACAATAGGCAATAGGGCTTCCATCAACAATTTGGTAGAGTGTTTCATCCTGTACAACAAATTTGCTGGCTTCATCACGGATTATCTTCTTGATATCTTCATCCACCTCATTAGGAATGGCTTGGTCTTCCAAGTACTTTGGTAATAGGCTAGGCCAATCTGATTCATGCACCAAGTTGAGTTGTGCAACATGATCTAATCTTGATAAGGCATCCGCAATCATGTTGGTTTTTCCAGGGCAGTAGACAATCTCCAGGTCAAATTGCTGAATGTATTCACTCCATCTTGTCATTCTTCTAGAGAGTACCTTCTGAGTAAATATATACTTGAGGGAGGCATGATCAGTCTTCACAGTGCATTTGACTCCTTCAATATAGCATCTCCATGTCTTCAAACAGTGTATTATAGCAAGCATCTCCTTCTCATGGACTGGATAGTTTTGTTCTGCTGAGTTCAGTTTCTTGGATTCAAAGGCAACAGGGTAGTCCTTTCCCTTGTGTTCTTGGCTCAGCACTCCACCAATTGCATAATCTGAAGCATCTGTGCACAGAGTGAACTCTTTTCTGAAGTCTGGTATTCTTAGGCTTGGCAGCTTAGCAAGTTCATTCTTGAGCATCTGGAAGGCAGTCTCACAAGCTATGTCCCACTTGTAGGTATTGTCTTTCTTGAGGATATCAGTTAAAGGGGCTGCAATACTTGCAAAAGACTTGACAAATCTCTGATAATAGGAAACCATTCCAAGGAATGATCTGAGTTCTGATATGCTATGGGGCTGCTTCAAATTCTTGATTACTTCCACCTTCTTTGGGTCCAAGGTTACTCCTGTGCTAGTCACTATGTGTCCCAGGTATTCAATGTGTTCCTTGAAGAATTCACACTTGGCTAGCTTGCCATATAGCTCATTCTCTCTTAGTTTCTTCAAGACCTTTTCAATGTGCACTACGTGATCCTCTTCTGTCTTGCTGTATATCAATATGTCATCCAGGTAGACTATCACAAACTTGTCTAAGTACTCCTGAAAGACAGTCTGCATCAGTGTCATGAATGTTGCAGGGGCATTAGTGAGGCCAAAACTCATGACTAAGTACTTGTAATGTCCATATCTGGTCCTGAATGCTGTCTTAGGGATATCTTCTGGTTTCACCCTAATCTGGTTGTATCCTGACATGAGGTCTATCTTGCTGAAAATAGTGGCTCCATTGAGTTGGTCCAAAAGCTCATCAATCCAAGGTATAGGGTACTTATTCTTGACGGTAACTGAGTTCAGGGCTCTGTAGTCAATGCACATCCTAAGTGTTCCATCCTTCTTTTTCACAAAAAGCACTGGTGCTCCCCAAGGTGACTTGCTGGGCCTGATGTATCCTTGCTCCAATAGCTGATCAATTTGTCTCTTCATTTCCTCCAATTCCAATGGACTCATTCTGTAAGGTGTCTTGCTCACTGGAGGGCTATCTCCTGTGTCAATGGCATGATCCACGTCTCTGACTGGTGGTAGGCTTACAAGCTCATCTGGAAACACGTCTGAATATTTCTTCAAGAGAGTCTGGACCTGCTGGGGTGCTGGGGTAGAGGAATCCTCCTGTAATACCGCCATGAGGAACATCTCGGTACTTTTCTAAGTGCTCTACAGAACTGGGTCTTGCTAAGTTCACTTGTCTCACACACACTGGAATTGACCAAGTTGAAATCCAGCATGGCAGGTAATAGCTCATAGGTCTTGTTGTCTTTTTGGATCTGAGTAGCATGGGTTCTCCAGTTCATTGATGGATTACGACAAAATAGCCAGGTTTTTCCAAGTACAAGGTCAAACTTGCAGTTCCCAAATATATAAGCCGGTTGGTCTTCTTCATAGTCATTGATCTTCATTCCTACTGGCTGGGTAATACGGTTGATTATGTGGGAGTTCCCATCAGCTGTGGAAACTGAAGTTGATTTGGTAGGTTCCAAGTTGATTCCAGCTTTCAAAGCAAATTGCTCTGACATGTACTCATGCGATGCTCCTGAGTCAATCATGATCTTGGCAGGTACTCCATTGATTACTCCATTCAAGTACAATAACTTCCCTGAGTTTCAAGTCATTTGGGACAAGTACTCTTCTGTCATATGGAAGGTGAGTTCCAAGTCTTCTTCAAGCTCATCTTCCACATTACTGTGTTCATGGGACTCAATATGGTTGAAGGTTCTTGTTGGCTGGTGTCCATTTCTTCTCTGAGGGCAGTACTTTGCAATATGTCCTTGCTGGTGGCAATTGAAGCAAAGTCCTTTCTTCTTACATTCTTCTGAGGTAGGATTCTTCTGCATAGCGTCTATTTCCATTGGTACTGCTTCTGATTGTCTTCTTTCATAAGGATTATAGCCTTTCTGATTAGTCACTGTAGGCTTCCCAAATCCAAACATAGCTGAGTTATAGTCAATGGCAATCTTGATGGCTTCTTCAATAGTCTGAGGTCTTTGGTAATTGACTTCCTTGCGAGTTCTTTCTTTCAACCCATCAATAAAGTATTCAACTTGATCCAAGGGGTCCATTCTTTGAATTTGTCCAAGTAGACATCTGTACTCATAGATGTATTCTTGCACCATTCCTTTCCGTATGAGTGTCTTTAACTTCCTTCTTAGTAGTGTCTGCTGGTGTGGAGGTTCAAAAGCATCCTGAATTTCCGACACAAACTCATCCCAGGTAGAGATTGTAGAGCATCCCATCATAGTAGCTGACCTGATCTTGTTGTGGTACCACTGTAAAGCTGCATCTGCCAGGTAAGAAGCTGCATAATGCAACTTGCTCTCTGGAGCAATTCCTTTAGCTTTAAAAGCTTCTTCAATCTGAAAGAGCCAAGTTCCCAGGTTTTCATTGACTCTGCCATGGTACCGGTTGACCTTCACACTAAAGTTGCGCTTGACAGGGCTTTGCTGGCTCTGAGCCATGGTAGTCATTCCTTGCTGCTGTTGGCTGAGGATCTGGAGTAGCTGTTGCTGTTGGGCCAGGATTTGCTGCATGGCATTCTTCCATTCTTGATTGTCCAACATCTTGAGGGTGGTTTCTTCTTTCTTCAGGAGGGAGGTTTCTGGTTATTGCTGCTACCAATGTTACAAGTCTTGGTATAAGAGTTGTAGAGGAATAGGGAGTTCAGCTAGTATTGTATTCACTAAAACTTGAACTGATTTTTATTGAGGTTCCAGCAGCTCCTTATATACATTTTGCCAGATCAATTGCTGACTAATTGTATTTCCTAATGTAGGTTGTGGCTGATGGCTCATTTGATTGCATCATCATCACCCAATAAGATCCTACTTAATATATCTATCTCTGTCTGATAAGGATCTGCTGATTCATTTGCTGACTAATGCTACTGATTTCATAGATAATACTGATATACTGATAACCTAAACATATACTAATTGATTTGACTAAAAACTGATCTAACTTAAACATTCAAGCGGTAGATCATAACACCTCCAAGGTGAGTTGGCTGTCAGTGGGGTTTCCTGGGGGTGTCCTGTGGTCTGGGTTTGGAAGCTCAGGTAGCAGGTAGCAGTGATCACACTGATAAGCAAGCCGGTATATTGATACAAGGGATGATGATTTATTGTTGTGGGATTGCCACCTGTATATACTTTCCTCACTGGCAAAGTGATTACAAATCATGGTATTCCACAAGGTTCTGGTGATCAAATACAGATCTAAATGACATCAGAATGAGTTAAGAATGTTCTAAATGTTGTAAGAGTCTTTAAGATATTGGAAGTGATTTGGGAGGACAAGCAGATTATGTGGTTTTCACTTAACAATTTATTGATTGTAAAAGTAGTATTTATACTTCTATATGGTCTTAGCATTTCAAACACATAGAATAGGCTACAAAAGGTCCCAACAACATGTGTGCCAAGTGTGGGGCTGTTTGGACAACTTTGAGAATCTTCATGCTCTGCCCATCTAATATTTTGGTGAAAATATTCTAAGTAAATATCAACAAGGAATTCTGTCGGTATCCCCTAGGATTTGAAGGCAACAATCTAAGTGACTAAGCTGGGTCAATATTTAGGTGGAATTACAAATTTTTACAACACAAGTAGGTGCCAGAAGGTTCTAAGTGGCACAACACACCCAACCAATCAGAAATCAGTGTTCTAAGACCTATGTAGTATAGGGTTACAATATATGGCATCAAAATGGCAGGGATGGTTACACAGTTTGGTCATGTATTGTTGGTACTGCCACAAGTAGTTGCCTAATATAAAAGCACTTTCAGCAATTGATCATACACAAAGTGAGGAATAACTTATGCAATAACATAAGCAGGTGTGATAGTCAGCCAGCTTATGGGATAGTACATATCAAGGAAGTCAAATGGGATAAAACTAACATTAGAGCAGTAGAAAAATAGGCAAGTAGAAAATATGAGAATGAGCACATCTGTCAGTGGAGGTCACTGTGACCCCATTACAGTGCATGACAATACAGTCAATGCCAACATCCTTGATCAGAGTGCCACACACTGATTTGATGTGTGCTGGGTCAACACATGCAGTTTGGAGGAAAACTATTAGAACTTTACAGACTCCTCAATTGGACATAGTCCACTGGAGCTGGCCAAGTTGTGCCTATACTTAGCATTACATTGGACTGATCAAAGAGCTATACCTACACATCATGTTGTGACTGCGTGTGCTTTTACACCTGACCAGCACTAAATTCCTTCTGGTGAACAGATTAGCAAAGTCCCACTAGAAGTACCTCCACTACAAGAGCATTTGGCAATTAAAAGAACATGTCAGCACATGGCACTTGAGGCTGGTTCCATAACATCCCTGGGAGTGACTGAGTGAGGCCAGGCTACAGCACTGCATTCATCAACCTGAATGTTAAATATTAACTACAAGTAGACAAGTGGCCAAGATGATAGCCAACAAGGAAGGAGTTTAGATGTGCAAAGTGAAACACTACAAGTGCTCTGGTACTAATCTTTGTCAAAAAAATTAACCAGGAGAAGATGACGCAATTGCATTAAGTTGCTATAACTTGTCATACTACAAACAACCCATATCTTTTGCTATTCAATTCAATCCATTGCACACCAACGATCACTAAATTCTTGATGTAAGTAATATCAAGGTTGTTTCACATTTGAGACAGAACCCCAATAGGTAAACACTAGCTTACTAAAGTATCATCCGTAATGCCAGTGCAGCAACTTGGTCTGCTTAGCACCTACCCAATACTCACATGCTAGCTACAATACCTTGGCCACTCACTGATATCAGGGTTTTACTTGTTCAATAGGCAATTTGGGATATTTAATGGCAAGTCAGATAGCTTGTATATTGGTCAATGAGCCAATGAGGGGCTCACAACTTCACAATAAGTTTAGAACAATCAACCGCTGAAATACCATCCAAATACAGTAAGGTAATCAAAATGGAAAGTATCAGTATTGTCTATAGTGTGATACACATTTATATGGATTTACAATTGAGAAACATGTTTAAATACCAGTTGATACCTAACATAATAGTAGTATTCAATTGCACACATGATGCAAGCACTACAAGTTGGCACAATGATCTGTGCCAACCTCACTGTGTCAGATTGTGGTGTAGTGTTCAAGATTGTTGCAATAGTGCAAAATTGCCTAAGAGCAATATTGCCAACTGGTAGTTACATTATTGCACCCAATTGTTCTCAGAAACCACCAATCATGCTGCAACCCCTATCAAGGTGCAATAGAACAAGTTTAATGTCCCAAATACAAGACTGGCTTGAACTACTATGAATAGTGATAGGAGAGTGATGGAACTTTGTTGCATTACTTCACAAGCCAACTGGTAATACTTGTATTGTGTGTGTAATTATATACTAGACTTGTTCTGTTGGATATTGGCACATTGAGTTGTAAGTGCAAATGATGCCATAATGTGCCCAAGAGGCCAGGTGGACCTATGCATTGCCATTGAGTATGAAACATAGTTCTTCATGTTCATGCAAAGCAGCTCCTGTGTTTCACAAGTTGTGCTGGAAAAAATCTACATTTGACCTTTCTTTGGGGATCAATGTTGTGCACAATGTGCTAGAAAACAGAAGAACTAAAGTCATGCATATGGCACTCAATACCAATGGTGCACTGAATCTAACTCCTGCAGCTTGTAACATGTAATACAAATGCATAGCATTATCTTGGTCCACTGGCACTATCTGGCCCTTTATCTAAATATTAGCCCAAAGGTAAAACCCATACAAAGTAGTTATAGTGCCAGATAGTAACAGTGAACCAAGATAGTGCAATTCATTTTTATACTATGTTACAAGCCGTAGGAGCTAAATTCAGAGTGCCTTAGGGATTTAGTACTAGATCCATATCTTCAGTCCTTCTGTGCTCTTATACATCATGCACAATATTGATCTAAAAATATGGCCAAAAAATTGGATTTTCCCTGCACAAGAGGTGAATTACAAGGGCTGCTCTACACAAAGCCAAAGTACTAAGTCCCACTCTCTGTGGCTAAGTTTAGGTCTGCTATACCTCTTTGGCACACAATGCCACTATTCAGCACACATGGCTCAATGTGGCACTATCCAATGGAGCATGTCTACCATTATTATGGTGGGTAAAGTGTTGTATTTAGATAGAGATGCTGCATGTTAGTAGGTAAATACAGTGTAAATTTATATATATATATAAGGGCACACAGCAAAATGGATTAAGTAGACAACAAATGTAGTAATGCAAAGTGTCCTACTACAAGGAGACATCCACTGTAAAAATGGGTCTGAAGCATTATGCATATTAAATAAAGCAAGAAAAGCGCTATTATGAGCATTATAAGCAAGATTGAATACATTCACCAGTAACTCTATTCTACCATTGAGATTGTGGAAGAAATTAGAGTACAAGACTGACCCAAAACTTTAAGCAAGCTGACATTATGATATACTGTCCCCCAGAACAAGTCTAATAAAATTGTATCAACCATCACATATAATGATCATATATGAGCACTATTGTGGTTTTGAGCTTTCCATGTATTAGGCATGATAGATCTCCCATTGCATTGAAATGGATCAGATCACTTCAATTGCAGATTTCTTCTTTGATTATAGTCTTGTAGGTAATTCATTAATATAGTCTCCAAGTCATTATTTAGCAAAAATTGTTGCAACATTATGATGAGATACATGGCAATAAATGGAGATTTAATTATAATGCAAGGA
Organism: Basidiobolus meristosporus CBS 931.73; assembly: GCA_002104905.1. NCBI lineage: Eukaryota > Fungi > Basidiobolomycota > Basidiobolomycetes > Basidiobolales > Basidiobolaceae > Basidiobolus > Basidiobolus meristosporus. The sequence goes on along the minus strand of MCFE01000043.1, from coordinate 119,252 downwards.
AAATTGGATAAATCAAGCTTATTTTGCCATATCAATTCAAATCACATCTACATATTCACCTACAATCTTTGTATGACTTACTCAATACCAATTGGCAAACTGGTATTGTTAATTATACTGATTTCATTGTACCAAGCCAGGATGTGCACTGCAATCTGCAGTCACTAAAACAAATTAGACATAATAATATTGCTCCCAGTAGGCATGACTGTTCTTAGACAGTTTACACTATGTGGGATAACCATGGACATTGTAGCACAATCTGACACCATGAGGTTGGCACTGATGATGGTGCCATCTTGTAGTAGTTGCATCACATGCTAAATTGGATACCACTCTATAAGTAGGTAGAATCAGGTATTTGAAAATATTTCTTCAATGTAAATGGAAATGAAAGTGTATCACAAAATAAACTGTACTGATGCTTACTATGCTGGTTGCCATCATTCTAATTAAAAGATATGCCAGTGGTTAATAGCTCCAAAAGTTTACTGAAGCCATGAGTCCCCATTTGACTGGGAGGCCAATATCCAAGCAACCTGTTTTAACATCAAGTGTCCCATCTTGCTATTGAACAAGTCATTGATGTAAAGAGTGAATAGGTGGGTACAGCAGGTATGCAACCAATTTGGTGGCAGTAAGACAGACTAAGTAGCTGTACTGGCATTGCAAATGATGTGTATATATGCAGGGTGCTTATTAGTTGAGATACTGCCCTAAGTGCAAGACAACCATGATATTGCTTGTAAGAAAGATTTAGTGATCAATGATTTGCATATGATTTGGATTTCAATTGCTGAGAAAAGCTTGTAATGCCCAGATTATGAAATATCATTATAATTCAATAAAGTTACATCATTTTCAAGTTTTTTTTCTCTCAGAGATTAACACTGAAGTATCCATTGTGATTAACTTTGCACACCTACACTACTTCCTTTTGGACTATCATCTTGGCTTCTTGTATACTTGTAGTAAGTGTTTTGCATTCTGGTTGATGAGTACAGTGCTATAGATTTGCCATGCTACATAGCACTAGATGATGTTATGGAGCCAGCTTGGATTGCATTCCTATGGATCTGATCATATCAGCGGCAGATATTTTACTTTACTTGTGACTTTTATTTAATTGATCAATAAAGTCATTAAATCATTGTACAAGGTAAATTTTAAAATGTAATAATGGGATAAATTGCAATTAATGAAGATTTAAGCATAATGCATGGAGAGCCAGATAAATTAGGCTGATTGTACAAAACTGACTCAACACATTTACACTTGATGGCTTACTGATTGTGGTGTAACATACTTCACTCCAAGATCTTTCTCATTAATCCTACCACTACTGATCAATGTTGCTTGGCATATTAGAGGTAATCTGCACCAAATGCTGTCAATAGATTTGTTCTGTTGGATAGTGCCACATTGAGCCATGAGTGCCAAATGATGCCATAGTGTGCCAGAGAGGTCAAGTGAACCTATACTTGGCCACAGAGTGTGAAATATAGCTCTGCATCTTCATTCAAAGCAGCCCCTGTGTTTCACCCATTGTGCAGGAGAAAATCCATTTTTTGACCTTTTTTTGTGGATCAATTTAGCTCAGGATGTGTAAGAGCACACAAGAACTGAAGATATGCATCTGGTACTCAATACCCATGGCACTCTGAATCTAGCTCCTGTAGCTTGTATCATGTCACAAAAATGAATGGCACTATCTTGGTCCACTGGTACTATCTGGCACTATATTTAAATATTAGCCCTAAAGTAAGATCTATACAAAGCACTTATAGTGCCAGATAGTACCAGTGGACCAAGATAGTGCCATTCATTTTTGTGACATGATACAAGCTACAGGAGCTAGATTCAGAGTGCCATGGGTATTGAGTACCAGATGCATATCTTCAGTTCTTGTGTGCTCTTACACATCCTGAGCTAAATTGATCCACAAAAAAAGGTCAAAAAATGGATTTTCTCCTGCACAAAGGGTCAAACACAGGGGCTGCTTTGAATGAAGATGCGGAGCTATGTATCACACTCTGTGGCCAGGTAGAGGCTCACTTGGCCTCTCTGGCACACTATGGCATCATTTGGCACTCATGGCTCAGTGTGGCACTATCCAATGGAACAAGTCTAATAACCTATCCCAATCTGCTCATAATGATCCCCTGTTAAGCCTCTTGGCTATTACAAGAGCTTCTGCACTTCAAGCTCATATCCTACCATGCAGGGAAACAAATGCCTTACAAGCTTTTGCTACCAGCTGGCAAAAATGGAGAAATACATTGCAGGGAGTATCAATGACCTAGTGCAAGCTTGGAATCCTAAGCTCCAAAGCTTAAAAGACCATACTAACTTGGAATGCTTAGCAATAGGCTTTATATCAGGAGAATCTTGGATTCATTCTCAGGGAGCAGTAATAGTCCTTGTTGTGGGCAGAGGCAGTTTTGTTTTGGCAAATACAAGTCACACTGTGAGAAGTTTAAGCACTGTTGATATCAGGTGTAATGTCATCTGGCTTAGCAGGAACATATTGTTTAGCACTCCAAGCACTTTGCATAGGTCTTACTTTAGGGCTAATACTTAATCATAGCACCCAATAGTACTGGTGGACTAGGATAATGCCATCCAGTTTTGTGACATGTTATAAGCCTCTGTAGCTGGATTCAGGGTGCTGCAGGTAATTAGTACCATATGAATGTCTGCAGCCCTTAGGTGCTCTTGCACTTCATGCACCATATGGATTCCAAATAAAGAGGACAGAAAGTGGATTTTCTCTACTACAATGGGCAAAACACATGGACTACCACCATGAAGATGTATGTTCTTGTTTGACATTGTGTGGCAAAGTATAGTTCTGTTATGCATATCTGGCACACTGAGCCACTATTTGGCACCATTGGATCAATGTGGCACTATCAAATGGGAAGGGTCTACATACTAATGTAGAGTATACCCATATATGACAACACCCACCAAGGGAAATGTGTATGAGCAACATGAGAAGTAAAAAAAGCAAGATAACCACTAGTCTGCTCAATATAAGTATGTTGGGCCAAAAATACTGGTAACTCTATCCTACTACTTGCATCATGGTATTAATCATTGTGCCAGATAGTGCTGTAGAGTGCCAGATTGATCCAGCTCTATAAACAAGCTTTCATTATGCTGCCCTATCCAGTGGAACAAGTCTGGCATACAGATCCAAATAAGGGCTACTATACTAGTGTGATGATGCCCATAGTAGTCTAAATCAGCACTGTAAAACACTATCAAAGCTTCTGCCATATAGGGAAACTATGTGCATAGGCTTGTTGGATCTGCTCAAGTATATATATATATATATATTTATCATCTCAAGATTATCTGAATGCCATGAAAGCCTTGCAAAAAGACTGTCAAAACACTGCCAAATATATGAACTTATATGGCAGTAAAGATAGCAAGATTTTGTTGCAAGTTCACCATAGGTTTGTGAGGAGGGTCAAGACTTCCCAGCTATTATCATATAAGTGCTGAATCCTGATGGCTAATCTTGATTGGATCCATTATTTTACAAAGGTTGAGTTAAATTTATGATACTTTTCTGAAACTCCTGCTCTTTCTGACAACACACCTACCTCAGTGAATCCAAAAGACAGTATTCTCATGGGGCCACATATATCTGAGTGTACAGTAGCCAAAATTTTGGTGGTATTGATGCCTTCTGAGCTCATGAAGCATTGCCTAGCTTGTTTGCCATATAAACATCCCTTACAAACCTTCAAATTGATTGCAATTGAGAGTTTTTGACTCAAAACAAGCTGATATTTTACCAGCTGGCTCATTTTCTGTTTCCCAAGATGTCCTAGCCTCCTATGCCACATCTCCCAGTTGGTTTCATCAGTTTTAGCAATGTTGACATACTCAGGTACAATGATCTTAAATTGTAACTTGTATATATTGTGATCTCCGGTTCCAAAAGCTAATGTTTGTCCATTTTCACTCAATATTAAGCAGCTCATCTTAGTAGAAACAAAATCAGTCCCTTAGCAGTTGCTTTACCAACTGAGAGTAGGTTCTTAGCTATTCCAGGAACATAGAGTACGTCAGTCAGTCTCTCTGTTGTTGCCCCTGAGCTATTACTCATATATACTTGTATAGACCCACTGGCGGTAGCTTCTGGAGCAGAGTTATTTCCTAGTTAAACCTTTTTTACAGGAATAGTCTTTAAGTTGCTGAACCAATCCTTTATACCACAAATATGCTGTGATGCTCCAGAGTCAATATACCACTCATTACTCTGGTTACTTGCACTCTCTTGTACAGTTACAAGTAACTGTTCATCAGTACTTAAATGGCTTGCCTGCTTTAGACTCTGTTTCTTGTTTGCTTGTTTCTTCTTGCATCCTTTGTTGAAAAATTGGACTACTTGGTATCATTCAGCAGCTAAAAATTTACTTAACAATTTTGGACTAGTATTGCTTACTGTGAAGCTAATCACAGCTCAAACTTCACCACTTTTTTCAGATATATGATCATATGATTATTCCCCTATAGTCAGGATCATAGTAGCACTTATTATAACTATCATGTACTAACCCTGAAACTGCTACAGAATGCTCCTGAATACTGAGAAACCCTCATTACTTAATGTTATAGCTGTAGTACTTCTACAAAGGTATAAATACTGAGCTTCTTATTAGTAAACAACAGTTCAACTATTTTCACTATTTCTTGAGAAGTTTCTTATATCCAAATGACTTCTTAAATAGCAACAGGTTATGAGCCTCAATTGCCTTAATCTATTCTAAAGATGTCTTCTACCAGCAAACCAAGCAATACAAACATCTTCCCTGTAAATGAGAGGCTTGATGGGAAGAACTACAAACTTTGGAGAAGTGAGGTGCATATCCACCTTGAGGAAAGACAGCTTTAGAATATAGTAACAGGAAAAGAAGTTGAGCCCAAAGGAATAGCAGAAGAAGTGGAGAAGTTTCAAGAGATGGAGAGAAAGGCCTTTAATGCCATATGCATCAATGTGCAAGATTCCATCATTGGACAAATGCATGCCCCAAATACTGCCAAAGCAGCATGTGAATCCTCAGAGAAGATCTTTTGAACAAAGTCAGTATCAAGCAAGCGGTATTTGAAACAAAAGTTCTTCAACATGAGGAAGAAGCCAGATGATGACATGCTGCAACTCATTACCAAAATGGAGACACTTGCAGATGAACTTTACAGCATTAATGCTGGTGCAGATGATGAAGAAAAGATACTCTGTCTGCTTTGCATCCTAGCAAACCAGTATGAGCCACTCATACTTTCTTTTTGAAAGCAGAGAAGCCAACTTGACTTTAGACTATTTCAAAGGAAGACTTCTCCAAGAAGTACTCAGACATAATGAACAAGCAGAGAAAATCAAAGATAATGCTTTATTCAGTTCATAAAGGCACTCAGAAAAGAAGGGAACCCAACAAAATCAAAGAAAACCTGGTTGCTGCAACTATTGTAAAAAGCCAGGACACTGGGCAAGAGAATGCAAGAAGAAACAAGCAGGCAAAAAACACAAACTAGAGCAGGCAAACCATATAACTACTGATTATCAGTTAGTTGTAACATACAACAGTGTGCAAGTAACCAAAGTAATGAATTGTATATTGAATCTGGAGCTTCACAGCATATTTGCGGTAAAAAGGAGTGGTTCAGCAACTTAAAGACTACTCCCATGAGAAGGTGTATCTTGGAGATTACTCTGCTCTGGAAGTTTCCGCCAGTGGGTCTATACAACTTAATATGAGCAATAGCCCAGGGGCAACTACAGCTAGACTCACTAAAGTACTCTATGTACCTGGAATAGCTAAGAACTTACTCTTGGTCTGTAAAGCAACTATTCAGGGACTGATTTTGTCTCTACTAAGATGAGCTGCTCAATATTGAGTGAGAATGGACAAACATTGGGGAACAGAAAATGAGCCAATTGGTGAAAATCATCTTGTTTTGGGCCTAAAATACTCAATTCCTATCAAATTGAATGTTGGTAAGGGATGTTCATATGGCAGACAAGCCAGGCAACTTCTCCAGAGCTCAAACGGCATCAATACCACCAAAATATTGGCTATTGTACACTCAGACATATGTGGCCCCATGAGGACACTCTCCTTTGGAGCCAAGAGATACATTATGATGTTGATTGATGACAAAACAAGATATACATGGGTGTACTTCCTCACAACAAGGGATGAAGCTTTAGAGACATTTAAGTACTTCATTAACATGGCAGAAACACAAACTGGGTGTAAATTGAAGGTACTACAAAGTGACAATGGAGAATACTGTTCAGAAGAGCACTACCTGATTCTACACCCTTTGAAGCATATACAGGCAAAAAATCAGATCTCCAGCACCTCAAGATCTTTGGCAGTGATGTTTTTTATCACATTCCTGACAAAAAACACCCAAAGTTGGAACCAAAGAGTAGGAAAGGGATCTTTCTTGGGTATTTTTGTAAATACTAAGGGGTATAGAGTGTATGATGGCAAAATTCAGAAGCTGAATAAGAGCTGGGATGTTGCATTTGAGGAGAACTCAGATCAGAAAGCCACAGATATCATTGGCCAGCTGCTTGGAGATATACCAGAATCAGAAATGCCGCTGGATTCTGGTGGCAGACATCCAATAATCATGGAGAAGCTTATCTTGCCTCATGTGCCAAACCTCAGAACCTGGAACAGGCTATGCAAAGTCCAGATGCTGCTATCTGGCAAAAAGCCATGCAGGAGGAGTACCAATCACTGATTAAGGCAAAAATGTGGGAATCAATAGATTTACCAAATAGGAGAAAGCCAACAGGATGTAGATGGGTCTACAAGATCAAGATAACCTCAAAAGGTGCCTCTGATAAGTATAAGGCTAGATTGGTGGCTAAAGGCTATTCCCAGATCCAAGGACTAGACTTTAAGGAAACATTTGCTCCGGTTGACAAGTTTAACTCAATCAGGACAGCTCTACCCCTGGCAGCTGTACACATTATAGATTCACACTGAATGGACATCAAAACAGCCTTCCTAATGGGGATTTGCAAGAAACTATTTATATGGAGCAACCAGAAGGCTTTACCAATCCAAAAGTACCCCATAAGGTGTGTAAACTTAGAAGATTGTTTTATGGGCTTAAGCAGGCACCTAGAGCATGGTATTAAAAGATTGACACATATCTGGAGGAGATTGGGTTCTCTCGTAGCGCTGCAGATCACAATATATATATGTGAGACAGCTCAAAAGGGGTGTAATCATCCTATTTCTTTGTGTGGACAACCTAATTATAGCTTCGAGTGACCAAGAGGCACTTATACAGACAAAATCAGATCTCTTCAGGAAGTTTGAGATGAAAGATCTTGGATAACTGAGGTATTTTCTTGGAATTGAGGTTAGATTTGACATACCTACACAGAAAATTGTGCTGAATCAGTCTAAGTACATCAGGGACATTCTAAAACACTTCAAATGGAAAATTGCAAAACTGCAATTACCCCTTTGCACAATAACCTGAAATAAAGCAAATCTGAGCCAGTTATAGATGAAAACAGCTAAAATATGGACCAAAACTTTCTCTGTCAATTAATGGTCCGTAGCCTAATGTACTTGATGGTGTCTACATGTCCAGATATTGCAGTGGCAGTTGGAATAGTTAGTCAATTCATGCAGAATTATGGATCAGATCAAATTGCAGCAGTTAAGTGAATTTTGGGTAACTACAAGGTACCATAAATATAGTACTGGAATACTCTGGAGCTGCTAATAGGCAAAAATTTGATGGTCATAGTGATTCAGATTGGTGTAGGGATCTGATTGACAGATCCTCTACCACTGGCTATGTATTTCTTTATGCTGGTGCAGCTATTACTTGGAATTGCAAGAAACAACCAACTTTGGCCCTATCTACAATTGAAGCAGAATATATGGCTGCATGTAAGGCAACTAAGGAGGCTATAAGGCTATGAAATTATTCAGAGACTTAGGTTTAATTTAGATGGACCAACATGTATTTACAAGGATAATCAAAGCTGTATTTCATTAGCTAGAAATCCTACTAATCATGCCAGAACTAAGCATATTGATATATGGCATCACTTTGTGAGGAAAGCTGTAGAAAATAACTTAGTAGAGTTAGTGTACTGCCCAACTAACAAAATGGTGGCAGATATATTGACAAAACCACTAGCAAGGGCACATTTTGAGAATCTCAGGGAGGAATTTGTTGCAATTTAAGAAGTGATTTGGATATAAGGAACTTATAAAGAAATAGTGATAATAGTTGAACTGTTGTTTATTCACAAAGAAGCTCAGTATTTATACCTTTGTAGAAGTAATACAGCTGCAACACTAAGTAGGGAGGGTTTCTCAATATTCAGGAGCATTCTGTAACAGTTTCAGGGTTAGTACATAATGTTTGGTAATAGTGCTAATTTGATCCTGACTATAGGGGAATAATCATAAGATCATATATCTGGAGAAAGTGGCAAAGTTAAGGCAGTAAATGAGTCCTACAGTGACTAAGACTAGCCTAGAATTGTTAAGTAAATTTTTAGCTGCTGAATGATACCAAATAGTCCAATATTTCAACACTCCCCCTCAACTAAATAATTTCTTAATCCCAATTTCTCTCTAAGGATCTCAAACTGTGGCCTAGCTAGTGGTTTTGTCAATATGTCTGCCACCATTTTGTCAGTTGGGCAGTAAACCAGCTCTACTAAGTTATTTTCTACAGCTTCCCTCACAAAGTGATGCTGTATATCAATGTGCTTAGTTCTGGCATGATTAGTAGGATTTCTAGCTAATGAAATACAACTTTGATTATCCTTGTAAATACATGTTGGTTCACCTGAATTAAAACCTAAGTCTTTGAATAATTTTTGTAGCCATATAGCCTCCTTAGTTGCTTGACATGCAGCCATATATTTGGCTTCAGTTGTAGATAGTGCCACAGTTGGTTGTTTCTTGCAATTCCAAGTAATAGCTGCACCAGCATAAAGAAATACATAGCCTGTGGTAGAGCATCTGTCAATCAAATCTCTACCCCAATCTGAATCACTATAACCATCAAATTTTTGCCTATTAGCTGCTCCAGAGTATTCCAGTACCATATTTATGGTACCTTGTAGATATCTGAAAATCCGCTTAACTGCTGCAATTTGATCTGATGCATAATTCTGCATGAATTGACTGACTATTCCAACTGCTACTGCAATATCTGGACGTGTAGACACCATCAAGTACATTAGGCTACCGACCATTGATTGATAGGGAAAGTTTTGGTCCATATTTGAGCCGTTTTCATCTATAACTGGCTGAGATTTGCTTAATTTCAGGTTATTGTCCATAGGGGTTGCTGCAGGTTTGCAATTTTCCATTTTGAAGCGTCTAAGAATGTCCCTGATGTACTTAGACTGATTCAGCACAATTTTCTGCGTAGGTATGGCAAATTTGACCTCAATTCCAAGAAAATAGCTCAATTTTCCAAGATCTTTCATCTCAAACTTGCTGAAGAGATCTGATTTCGTCTGTTTAAGTGCCTCTTGATCACTTGTAGCCATAATTAGGTTGTCCACATAAAGAACTAGGATGATCACACCCTTTTTGAGCTGTTTCACATATATACTGTGATCTGCAGTGCTACGAGAGAACCCAATTTCCTCTAGATATGTGTCAATCTTGTTATACCATGCTCTGGGTGCCTGCTTAAGCCCATACAACAATTTTCTAAGTTTGCACACCTTATGGGGGCTTTTTGGATCGGTAAAACCTTCTGGTTGCTCCATATATATAGTTTCTTGCAAATCCCCATTTAGAAAGGCTGTTTTGACGTCCATTTGGTGTAGATCTAGGCTGTGTACAGCTGCCAGGGCTAGAACTGTCCTAATAGAGTTAAACTTGGCAACCGGAGCAAATGTTTCCTTAAAGTCTAGTCCCTGGATCTGGGAATAGCCTTTAGCTACCAATCTAGCCTTGTACTTATCAACGGCACCATTTGAGGTTATCTTGATCTTGTAGACCCATCTACATCCTATTGGCTTTCTCCCATTTAGTAAATCTACCAGTTCCCACGTTTTTGCCTTGATCAGTGATTGGTACTCCTCCTGCATGGCTTGTTGCCACTTAGTAGCATCTGGACCTTGCATTGCCTGTTCCAGATTCTGAGGTTTGGCACATAAGGCAAGATAAGCTTCTTCATGATCATTGGATGTCTGCCACCAGGATCCAGGGGCATTTCTTATTCTGGTAGATCTCCTAACTGGGATAATCTGTTCTGATCTGGAACTGGTAGAAGTATCTTCCATCTCTGGCTGGATTTGGTACGTATCTTCTTCATTTGTGTTGATTGCATCATCAGGCAGCTGGCCAATGATTTCTGTGGCTTTCTGATCTGAATTCTCCTCAAATACAACGTCCCTGCTCTTGATCAGCTTCTGAATTTTGCCATCATACACTCTATACCCTTTAGTACCTTCACAATACCCAAGAAAGATCCCTTTTCTACTCTTTGGTTCCAACTTTGAGCGTGTTTTGTCAGGGATGTGATAAAAAACATCACTGCCAAAGATCCTGAGGTGCTGGAGATCTGGTTTTTTGCCTGTATATGCTTCAAAGGGTGTAGAATCACGTAGTGCTGTTGTTGGGCATCTGTTCTTGATGTATACAGCGGTAGCAACAGATTCAGCCCAAAACTTGTAGTCCATTTCCTTATCATGTAGCATAGATCTTCCCATCTCTACTATTGTTCTATTTGCATGTTCTGCTACTCCATTTTGCTGTGGAGTATGAGGAACTGTGGTCTGTTGAAGTATACCAGTAGACAAGCAGTATTTTGCAAACTCCTTTGAGCAGTATTCTCCTCCATTGTCACTTTCGTAGTACCTTCATTTACACCCAGTTTGTGTTTCTGCCATGTTCTTGAAGTGCTTAAACGTCTCTAAAGCTTCATCCTTTGTTTTGAGGAAGTACACCCATGTATATCTTGTCTTGTCATCAATAAACGTCATAAAGTATCTCTTGGCTCCAAAGGACAGTGTTCTCATGGGGCCACATATGTCTGAGTGTACAATAGCCAATATTTCGGTGGTATTGATGCCTTCTGAGCTCTTGAAACGTTGCCTAGCTTGTTTGCCATATGAACATCCCTTACAAACATTCAATTTGATCGGAATTGAGTATTTTAGGCCCAAAACAAGCTGATTTTTCACCAATTGGCTCATTTTCTGTTCCCCTATGTGTCCTAGCCTCCTATGCCACGTCTCCCAGTTGGTTTCATCAGTTTCAGCAATGTTGACATACTCAGGTACAATGATCTTGCATTGTAACTTGTATATATTGTGATCTCTGATTCCCAAAGCTAATTTTTGTCCATTTTCACTCAATATTGAGCAGCTCAGCTTAGTAAAAACAAATTTCAGTCCCTGAGTAGTTGCTTTACTGACTGAGAGTAGGTTCTTAGCTATTCCAGGTACATAGAGTACGTCAGTCAGTTTTGCTGTTGTTGCCCCTGAATTATCACTCATATTTAGTTGTATAGACCCACTGGCGGTAGCTTCCAATGCAGAGTTATCTCCCAGATAAACCTTTCTTACGGGAATAGTCTTTAAGTTGCTGAACCAATCCTTTATACCACAAATATGCTGTGATGCTCCAGAGTCAATATACCATTCATTACTTTGGTTACTTGCACTCTCTTGTACAGTGACAAATAGCTGTTCATCAGTAGTTATATGGTTTGCCTGCTCTAGTTTCTGTTTTTGTCTGCTTGTTTCTTCTTGCATTCTCTTGCCCAGTGTCCTGGCTTCTTACAGTAGTTACAGCAGCCAGGTTTTCTTCGGTTTTGTTGCTTTCCCTTCATTTCTGTATGCCTTTCTGAACTGAATAAAGCATTATCTTCAATTTTCTCTGCTTGGTCATTACGTCTGAGTTCTTCATGGAGAAGTCTTCCTTTGACATAGTCTAAAGTCAAGTTGTCTTCTCTGCTTTCAAAAGAAAGTATGAGTGGCTCATACTCGTCTGGTAGGCTGCAAAGCAGACAGAGTATCTTTTCTTCATCATCTACACCAGCATTAATACTGTAAAGTTCTTCTGCAAGTGTCTCCATTCTGGTAATGAGTTGTAGCATGTCATCATCTGGCTTTTTTCTCATGTTGAAGAACTTTTGTTTCAAATAAAGCTTGCTTGATACTGACTTTGCTCTAAAGATCTTCTCCAAGGATTCCCATGCTGCTTTGGCAGTATTTGAGGCATGGATTTGTCCAATGAAGGAGTCTTGCACATTGATGCATATTGCATTGAAGGCCTTTCTCTCCTTCTCTTGAAACTTCTCCAAATCTTCTGCTGTTCCTTTGGGCTCAACTTCCTTTCCTGTTACTATGTTCCAAAGCTTTCTTTCCTCAAGGTGGATCTGCATCTTGATTCTCCAAAGTCTGTAGTTCTTCCCATCAAACCTCTCCTTTACAGGGAAGATGTTGGTATTGCTTTGTTTGCTGGTAGAAGTCATCTTTAGAATAGATTAAGGCAATCGGGGCTCATAACCTGTTGCAATTTAAGAAGTGATTTGGATATAAGGAACTTATCAAGAAATAGTGATAATAGTTGAACTGTTGTTTATTCACAAAGAAGCTCAGTATTTATACCTTTGTAGAAGTAATACAGCTGCAACACTAAGTAGGGAGGGTTTCTCAATATTCAGGAGCATTCTGTAACAGTTTCAGGGTTAGTACATAATGTTTGGTAATAGTGCTAATTTGATCCTGACTATAGGGGAATAATCATAAGATCATATATCTGGAGAAAGTGGCAAAGTTAAGGCAGTAAATGAGTCCTACAGTGACTAAGACTAGCCTAGAATTGTTAAGTAAATTTTTAGCTGCTGAATGATACCAAATAGTCCAATATTTCAACAGAATAAGGATTAAGAAATTATTTAGTTGAGGGGGAGTGTCAAAATATTAAGCTATTTTTTATCATTCCGCAGCTAAAAATTTACCTAACAATTCTGGACTAGTCTTATTCACTGTGAGACTGATTTACAGCTCTAACTTTGCCACTTTCTTCAGATCTATGATCTTATTATTATATCCCTATAATTATGATCAAATTAGCACTAATACTAACTATTATGTACTAACCTTGAAACTGTTACGGAATGCTCCTGAATATTGAGAAACCCTCCTGACTTAGTGTGACAGCTGCATTACTTCTACAACAGTATAAATACTGAGCTTCATTATTAATAAACAACAGTTGAACAATTATCACTGTTTCTTGATAGGTTCCTTATATCCTAATCACTTCTTAAATTGCAACATTCTCTTTCCCAGTGTCCTAGCTTTTTACAGTAGTTAAGCAACCAGGTTTTCTTTGGTCCTGTTGCTTTCCATTCTTTTCTGAGTGCCTTTCTGAACTGAATAAAACATTATCTTTGATTTTCTCTGCTTGATCATAACCTCTGAGTTCTTCATGGAGAAGTCTTCCTTTGACATAGTCAAGAGTCAAATTGTCTTCTCTGCTCTCAAAAGAAAGTATGAGTGGCTCATACGTGTCTGGTAGGATGCAAAGCAAATAGAGTATCTTTCCATCACCATCTACACCAGCATTTATACTGTAAAGTTCTTCTGCAAGTGTCTCCATTCTAGTAGTGAGTTTTAGCATGTCATCATCTGGCTTCTTCCTCATGTTGAAGAACTTTTGTTTCAAATACAGCTTACTTGATACTGATTTTGTTCTAAAGATTTTCTCTAAATATTTCCATGCTGCTTTAGCAGTATTTGAGGCATGCATTTGTCCAATGAAGGAATCTTGCACATTGATGCATATGGCATTAAAGGCCTTTCTCTCCATGTCTTGAAACTTCCCCACTTCTTCTGCTGTTCCTTTGGGCTCAACTTCTTTTCCTGTTACTACATTCCAAAGCTTCCTTTCCTCAAGGTGGATATGCATCTCAATTCTCCAAAGTTTGTAGTTCTTCCCATCAAACCTCTCCTTTACAGGGAAGATGTTTGTGTTGTTCTGTTTGCTGGTAGTAGTCATCTTTAGCATAGATTAATGCAATTATGGCTCATAACCTGTTGCAATTTAAGAAGTGACTTGGATATAAGGAACATATTGAGAAATAGTGATAATAACTGAACTGTTGTATACTAATAAAAAGCTCAGTATTTATACCTTTGCAGAAGTGATACAGCTGTAACACTAAGTAAGGAGGGCTTCTCAATATTCAGGAGCATTATGAAACAGTTTCAGGGATAGTACAAAATGTTTATTAATGGTGCTAATTTGATCCTGACTATAAGGGAATAATCATAATATCATAGATCTGAAGAAAGTGGCAAAGTTGGAGCTGTAAGTTAGTCCCACAGTGACCAAGACTAGTTCACAATTGTTAAGTTAATTTTTAGCTGTAGAATGACACCTAATAGTCCAATATTTCTACTTTACCATCAAAGGATCATAGATCTGAAAATAGAGGCAACATCAGAGCTGTAAACAAGGACTGCAGTGAACACTACTACTTTGCATTCATCAAGTAAATATTCTGTGGCCAAATCATACCAAACAGTCTAATATTTTCAAGTAGCAATACAAACATAATTGTTGAAGCACATGTATGCATAGTTATTACAAGGGTCCCACTTTACAAACTACGCCCAAAATAAATTGATGCTTTAAAGGTTTTCCATCAAAGTTGTTTGGGTATTATTACAACTGCAGTTCTCTTTTGTTGGAGTGATGACTCTAGAGCTTTTATGAAGCCAACATGTGATGCAACTGAATGGATATATTGCAAGCTATAAGCAGGAATTGTAGCTTAGCATAACCATTTGCAAACACTTTCTACTTGGTAAGTGGAGACATGTGAACCTGTCTATTTTGAAAACTGAACTCTTTGGCACCATTTTATTGATCAAAGCTTGCTAAGCAGTTCAACACAAATTTCAGTAAGTGCAGCACTCATTAGCAGCAATATCTTTGCTACTTGTTTTATGTGTGCATACATATAATGCCTCCCATTCCAGACCAACAGCAGATTATTAAACTAAATAGGAGCCACCAATGGACTTGTTGAAATGCACTCTTAGTTATTACAAAGCACTGCTAGCAAAGTGTTACGGATTTATTACCTTAATATTGATACAAATATACACTCAATATAATAATAAACAGATGATCAGTTAGTATTGCTATTTCTTCTCAGGCATATTAATTCCAGTACTACCTCACCACCTTGGCTCAGAAGCTCTTCATCTTGAGTTCTCATTAATCTTCTCAACCTTTATACTACTTGTTGTATTTGTGATGTATGTGCAGCCATTATGCCCAATATTCAGGTAGTTACTCTACAACAGTACTCCTCAGAGCTTCCTTGTCAGAGTAGCACTATAGTCTTATATGCACACTTTTAGCACAATTAATGTGATTCCTGGCTGGTGAAAAACAACCTTAGTTGTTCTCACAAGCATTAATTAGTTCAGTTCAATGGTATCCAGAGTTGGTAATTGAATATATCAGCCTGTTTCCCCCTTGGTAACTTGATAAGCAGCCATAGGCCCTGCTTCAGTGGTACAGAGTCCCTCTGTGGGCTTTAATGTTATGATCTGCTGCTTGAATGTTTAAGTTAGATCAGTTTTTAGTCAAATCAATTAGTATATGTTTAGGTTATTGGTATATCAGTATTATCTATGAAATCAGTGGCATTAGTCAGCAAATGAATCAACAGATCCTTATCAGACAGAAATAGATATATTAATTAAGATCTAATTGGGCAATGATGATGCAATCAAATGAGTCATCAGGCACAACCTACATTAGGAAATACAATTAGTCAGCAATTGATCTGGCAAAATGTATATAAGGAGATGTTGGAACCTCAATAAAAATCAGTTCAAGTTTTAGTGAATACAATACTAGCTAAACTCCCTACTCCTCTACAACTCTTATACCAAGACTTGTAACATTTGTAGCAGCAATAACCAGAAACCACCCTCCCAAAGAAAGAAGAAACCACCCTCAAGATGTAGGACAATCAACAATGGAAGAATGCCATGCAGCAAATCCTGGCCCAAGAGCAACAGTTACTCCATATTCTCAGCCAACAGCAACAAGGAATGACTACCATGGCTTGGAGCCAGCAAAGCCCTGTCAAGAGCAACTTAAGTTTGAAGGTCAACCGGTACCATTGCAGAGTCAATGAAAACCTGGGAACTTGGCTCTTTCGGATTGAAGAAGCTTTTAAAGCTAAAGGAATTGCTCCAGAAAGCAAGTTGCATTATGCAGCTTCTTACCTGGCAGATGCAGCTTTACAGTGGTACCACAATAAGATCAGGTCAGCCACTATGATGGTATGCTCTACAATCTCTACCTGGGATGAGTTTGTGTTGGAAATTCAGAATGCTTTTGAATTTCCACACCAGCAGACACTACTAAGAAGGAAGCTAAAGACACTCAGACAGAAAGGAATGGTGCAAGAATACATCTATGAGTACAGATGTCTACTTCAACAAATTGAAAGAATGGGCCCCTTGGATCAAGTTGAATACTTTATTGATGGGTTGAAAGAAAGGACTTGCAAGGAAGTGGATTACCAAAGACCTCAGACTATTGAAGAAGCCATCAAGATTGCCATTGACCATGACTCAGCTATGTTTGGAGTTGGGAAGCCTACAGTGACTAATCAGAAAGGCTACAATTACTATGAAAAAAGACAGTCAGAAGCAGTGCCAATGGAAATAGATGCTATGTAGAAGAGTCCTACCTCAGAAGAATGTCAGAGAAAGGACTTTGCTTCAATTGCCACCAGCAAGGACATATAGCAAAGTACTGCCCTCAGAGAAGAATTGGACACCAGCCAACAAGAACCTTCACCATATTGAGTCCCATGAGCACAGTAATGCGGAAGATGAGCTTGAAGAAGACTCAGAACTCACCTTCCACATGACAGAAGAATACCTATCCCAGATAACCTCAAACTCAGGAAAGCTATTATACTTGAATGGAGTAATCAATGGAGTACCTGCCAAGATCATGATCTACTCAGGAGCATTGCATAAGTACATGTCAGAGCAATTTGCTTTGAAAGCTGGAATACACTTGGAACCTACCAAATCAAGTACAGTCTCCACAGCTGATGGGAACTCTCACATAATCAACTGTATTACCAAGCCAGTAAGAATGAAGATCAATGACTATGAAGAAGACCTACAGGCTTCTATATTTGGGAACTGCAAGTTTAACCTTGTACTTGGAAAAACCTGGCTATTTTGTTGTAATCCATCAATCAACTGGAGAACCCATGCTACTCAGATCCAAAAAGACAACAAGAACTATGAGCTATTACCTGCCAGGCTGGATTTCAACTTGGTCAATTCCAGTGTGTGTGAGACAAGTGAACTTAGCAAGACCCAGTTCTGTAGAACACTTTGAAAAGGTACCAAGATGTTCCTCATGGCGGTATTACAGGAGGATCACTCTACCCCAACACCCCAGCAGGTCCAGACTCTCTTGAAGAAATATTCAGACATGTTTTGAGATGAGCTTGTAAGCCTACCACCAGTCAGTGACGTGGATCATGCCATTGACACAGGAGATAGCCCTCCAGTGAGCAAGACACCTTACAGAATGAGTCCATTGGAATTGGAGGAAATGAAGAGACAAATTGATCAGCTATTGGAGCAAGGATACATCAGGCCCCACAAGTCACCCTGGGGAGCACCAGTGCTTTTTGTGAAAAAGAAGGATGGAACACTTAGGATGTGTGTTGACTACAGAGCCCTGAACTCAGTTACTGTCAAGAATAAGTACCCCATAACTTGGATTGATGAGCTTTTGGACCAACTTAATGGAGCCACTATTTTCAGCAAGATTGACCTCATATCAGGATACAACCAAATTAGGGTGAAACCAGAAGATATTTGTAAGACAGCATTTAGGACCAGATATGGACATTACAAGTACTTAGTGATGAGTTTTGGCCTCACTAATGCCCCTGCAACATTCATGATGCTGATGCAGACTGTCTTTCAGGAGTACTTAGACAAGTTTGTGATAATCTACCTGGATGACATATTGATATACAGCAAGACAGAAGAGGATCATGTAGTGGACATTGAAAAGGTCTTGGAGAAACTAAGAGAGAACAAGCTATATGGCAAGCTAGCCAAGTGTGAATTCTTCAAGGAGCACACTGAATACCTGGGACACATAGTGACTAGCACAGGAGTGACCTTAGACCCTAACAAGGTTGAAGTTATCAAGAATTTGAAGCAGCCCCATAACATATCAGAACTCAGGTCCTTCCTTGGAATGGTTTTCCTATTATCGGAGATTTGTCAAGTCTTTTGCAAGTATTGCAGCCCTTTAACTGAAATCCTCAAGAAAGACAATGCCTACAAGTGGGACATAGCTTGTGAGACTGCCTTCCAGACGCTCAAGAATGAACTTGCCAAGCTGCCAAGCTTAAGAATACCAGAATTGAGAAAAGAGTTCACTCTGTGCACAGATGCTTCAGATTATGCAATAGGTGGAGTGCTGAGCCAAGAACACAAGGGAAAGGACTACCCTGTTGCCTTTGAATCCAAGAAACTGAACTCAGCAGAACAAAACTATCCAGTCCAGGAGAAGGAGATGCTTGCTATAATACACTGTTTGAAGACATGGAGATGCTATATTGAAGGAGTCAAATGCACTGTGAAGACTGATCATGCCTCTCTCAAGTATATATTTACTCAGAAGGTACTCTCTAGAAGAATGACAAGATTGAGTGAATACATTGAGCAACTTGACCTGGAGATTGTCTACTGCCCTGGAAAAAACAACATGGTTGCTGATGCCTTATCAAGATTAGATCAAGTTGCACAACTCAACCTGGTGCATGAATCAGATTGGCCTAGCCTATTACCAAAGTACTTGGAGTACCAAGCCATTCCTAATGAGGTGGATGAAGAGATAAAGAAGATAATCCGGGAAGAAGCCAGCAAATTTGTTGTACAGGATGAAACACTCTACCAAATTGTTGATGGAAGCCCTATTGCCTATTGTCCATATGTTGCCTGCCTGGATTTAATACATAAGCTACACAATGGATATGGACATCTTGGAATTGAAGGAACCTATAGCCTTGTGAAAGCCAGAGCATGGTGGCTCAGAATGAAACAAGATATTGAGAAGCTAGTGAAAACCTGCCCAAACTGCCAAATCAATCAAGGCTGCCACAAAGAATTGCTGAGCTCTTTCCCTTGGAGCCAGTAAGACAATTAGAAAGATGGGGAATTGACCTTATTGGAAGACTACCAACTATGAGGAAATGCAACCATTGGCTCCTAGTAGCAATTGACCATGCCACCAAATGGCTAGTTGCTGAAGCTGTACCTATAACCAGTGAACAAGAAGTTGCAAGTTTCTTCAACCATGAGTTCCTTATGAAGTTTGGAAGCCCTGTAGAGATTCTTTCCCATAGAGGTGCAAACTTTACGGCAAAGACATTGGAAGCTTACCTGGAAATGCAGCAGATCAGACACTTGAAAACCTTGGCATATCACCCCAGAACTAATGGAGTCACTGAACAGTTTAATGGATTATTTGGAAAAATGCTGACCAAATTTGCAAATAGAGTTGTCAGTAGATGGGATGAGTATATAGACCAAGCACTCTTTGCATGCAGAGTCAGAGTACACAACACCACCCAGTAGCTGCCAATTTACTTAGTGTATGGGTGTGAACCAAGGACTCTAGGAGATCTCACACAACCAAAGCTTACAGACACCTTAGAAGATGAACTCAGTCAGCCAAGTAGACACCAGCAGCTGGAATAGAGACATCAAGAGGTACAGACCAAAGTATCTCAAGGTGCAGAAAAGATGAAGCAGAGATTTTGATAAGACTAGAGCACCAGAAGCATTGACAGTTGGGAACTTTGTATTGTTAAGAAACATCACTTGGAAGAAGTCTGAGCCACAATGGACAGGACCATTCAAGATCATCAGAGAATGTCCATTTGCAACTTATCAACTAGTGGACAAACAAGGCAATATCCAAGAAGACTTAGTGCATAGGGACTAACTCAAGCTTGTAAGACTTGCTGATAATTTGAACCATCAAAATACTGGTATCACAAGAAAAGTGATTCTGGAGAACCCTCTCAGCTTTAGTAGGGGAGAATGTTATGATCTACCGCTTGAATGTTTAAGTTTGATCAGTTTTTAGTCAAATCAGTTAGTTACATGTTTAGCTTATCAGTATATCAGTATTATCTATCAAATCAGTGGCATTAATCAGCAAAATGGATCAGCAGATCCTTATCATACAGAAATGGATATATTAAGTAGGATCTTATTGGGTGATGATAATGCAATCAAATGAGTCATCAGCCACAGCCTACATTAGGAAATACAATTGGTCAGCAATTGATCCTGCAAAATGTACATAAGGAGCTGCTGGAACCTCAATGAAAACCAGTACAAGCTTTAGTGAATACCATACTAGCTAAACTCCCTATTCCTCTATAACTCTTATACCAATACTTGTAACATTTGGAAACTGCAAGTTTGAGCTGGCACTTGGAAAAACATGGCTATTCAAGCATTGTACATCAATCAATTGGAGGATTCATTCAACTTGGCTCCAAAAAGGCAATCAGTCCTACACACTTCAACCTGTCACACTAGATTTCAACTTAGTCAATTCCAGTGTATTGGACACAAGTGCACTTAGCAAGACACAGCTCTGTAGAGCACTAAGAAATGGTACCTTGATGTTTCTCATGGTGGTATCACAGGATGATTCCTCTACTCCAGTTCCCCCAAGAGTCCCAAATCTTCTGAAGCAATATTTGTATATGTCTATAGAAGAACATGTAAGCCTGCCACTGGTAAGTAGTGTAGATCATGGCACTGACACAGGAGATAGCCCCCCAGTGAGCAAGGCACCATACAAAATGAGTCCATTAAAAATGGCCTTTCAGATGCCCAAGAATGACTTGCCAAGATACCAAGCTTAAGAATACCAGACCTCAGAAAGGAGTTTACTCTCTGCACAAACATTTTATATTATGCAATTGGTGGAGTATTGACCCAAGAGCATAAGGCAAAGGAACTACAGTGGCTTTTGAGTCAAGGTAAGTGAACTCAGCAGACCAGAACTATCCAATGCATGAGAAAGCAATGCTCCACATAACACTCTGCTCAAAGACATGGAGATACTATATTGAAGGAGTCAAGTGCACTCTGAGGCCTGATCATGCCTCACTTGTGATCATGGTCAATCACTTCAAAATTGCTGAACTCCTTCCCTTAGAGCCTCTAAGACTATTTGAGAGATGAATTGAGTTGATTGCAAGACTGCCAATTACCAAGAAATACAAATAGTGGAATCTTGTTGCAATTGATTGTGCCATCAGATGACCAGTAGTGAGAGCTGTGCCAGTAGCCAGTCATAAATAAGTTGCAAGTTTCATCTATCCTGAGATCCTGGGGAATCTGGATGCCCTATAGAAACCTTTTCTTATAGAGGAGCTAACTTTATGGCAAAATATAGGAAGCCTGGAGTCACTAAGCAGTGTAATCAAATATTAAAGAAATACTGATCAAGTATGCAAAAGGAGCTGTAAGTAGATGGGATTCTACCATTAATAGTTGCTACTATCCAAGATATTCTGTTAGCTTACCAAAGCTGTCCAGCATCTGATAACTGATCTGAATTAAGGATTATGCTCATGATATAGGTCAAGAGCACACTTTATGGCCTCTGGTACCTGGCGGGCCCATAGGATGCTAGCTTTGAGATCATGGTTTACCAGACCTCTCACAGCCTGTTAGGTAGACTCCACTTTTCAGAAAACACTTTGCATTAAATACTGACAATACTGATTGCTCAGCATGCTTTGTCTGATTATTGAGTTTATAGATTGCACCCATCAGACACCTCACACACCTTGAGTTGTGTAGCTTCCCCCAGGAGTGCCTTGACACCACCACAATGTCAATGTTATACTAGCCAAGTGCCTTATTTCTCTGCTATTGTTATATTTGTTGTAAAAAATTTGTGATTTTCCTGAATGTTTACCTAGCTTGGTCACCTAGATTGCTACCTATATTACAAGTATTGATATAAGAGTTGTAGAGAAATAGGGAGTTTTGCTAATATTTTATTCACTCATACTTGAACTGATTTTTATTGAGGTTCCAGCAGCTCCTTATATACATTTGGCCAGATCAATTGCTGACTAATTGTATTTCCTTATGTAGGTTGTGGCTGATGACTCACTTGATTGCATCATCATCACCCTATTTGATCTTACTCAATGTATCTACTTTTGTCTGATAAGGGTGTCTTGATTCATCTGCTGCCTAATACTATTGATTTGATAGATATCACTGATATACCAATAAGCTAAGCATAAGACTAATTGATATGATTAACAACTGATCTAACATATATATTAAAGTGGTAGATCATAACACCTGCTAATCTTTGAACACAACTGATCAAATTCCTTGTTAGGGTAGGAATTCAGATGCTCATACTGGAACTGAGCAAATAAAATCAGACATCATTTTGTACATGGAGTTATAGAGAATAACCTGGTTCACATAGATCAATGTCCCACAGATGAAATAAATGGAGACATATCTACCAAACAGTTGTTACAAATTTGGATATAAGAGTTATAGATGAATAGGGAGTTTAGCTAGAGTTGTATCAACTGAAGCTTGAACTGATCATTATAGAGGTTCCAGTAGCTCCTTATATACATTTTGCCCAATCAATTGCTGACACATTATATTTCCTAATGTAGGTTGTGGCTGAAGAATCATTTGGTTACATCATCATCACCCAATTGGATTTTACTTAATAATGCTGATCTGATAGATAATACTGATATACCAATAGGCTAAACATAAAACTAATTGATTTGATTAAAAAGAAACCTAACTAAAACATTCAATCTGTAGATCATAACACCATTAGCTAGACACAAATTTGAACATCTCAGGTTAAATTAGGACTTGCTAGTGTTCATATATAGCTGAGTGGGGGTGTAGAAAACCTTTGTAATTGTATCTAAGTAATCACCTCACTTAGTTACATAGATCATTACCTAAAAATCCTAGAAACTACCCACTAACTTTCTGCTTGGGATTTACTGGGAGGATTTTCACCAAAACATCATGCACTCTGAGCATGAAAACTCTCAATGCTGTTCAAACAGTCACAAACTTGGCACACATGTTTTTGGAACCTTCCCAAGTCTATTACACGTATTTGCTATGCTGAGACTAAGCAAGACTGTAAATAATAACTTTTCATTCAAAAATCACTTAGTGAAAACTATATAATCCACTTGTCCTCCCAGTCACTCTGATTATCTCCAAGACTCTTACAGCAGGTTATGAACCCCAGGTTGTCACTTTGTGTAATGTACTATTGCTATTAATGGAATTTCTTGCTCAGCTGAAAAGTTGGATGGATTTAGCTATAGGGTATGGAAGGTAATGATGAAGATGCTGCTAAACAAAAGAGGTCTTTGGGTAATGTCATGGGAGAAGATTGCCCTCCTAAAAATGTGGGAGAGGAAGCCTTATAAATCTGGAAGAGAAGACAAAGTGCCTTCAACTGCATTTGCCTTGATATTAAAAACAAGTTGCTCATTTAATGCTCAAGAATAAAAACAGCAAAGAATGCCTAGATGGCATTAGAAGACACATAGCAGTCATGTTTAGATGCTTGGAATTTTTGACCTTCTGCATTACTTTGCAACAGGACTGTGATGTCACTTTGCTGAGTTGACACATGAAAGTCAGCCTGGAAGAGTTGGAAAATACTGAGGACAGATGTGCACATGAAGACAGCTATGCCTATGGCATCAAGAATCTAAGGAGCCCCAATGGGTGGGTAAGCGGTTAAGTAATGCAAAGTAAGGTTGGGTGTAACTATCAGCTAATTATTAGGAAATTCTACCAAAGTATGCTGGCTTTCTCTTGGTCACAAGCAAGTTTCTACACCATTGAATACAGATTTCTCATAAACAAGAGCCAGGGTGCACCTATAAGGGGGACTACAATCCAGCAGGGATAAGAAATATATTGGCCAAATACCAGAAAGTTCTTTGCAGATATCAAGGAGGTCTTTGTTGTATCCAAGAGAAAAGTGTATTAAAACCCTTTAATGAGTTAACTGAACCTAAGTGACAACTAAGTGCAGAATCTTAGAGTTGTCAAGAGTGTCAGAAATATTAGCAGAGAGGTACTGGTCTAATATTGGTCTTATATATAGCTGAGTTGGGCTATAAAGGTAACAGAGTAGGTTTGCTATGCAGGCCAGGCTTGGTGCTCTTGAGAGTGCTAGATATGCTAAGCTTGGGTAGAAACTAGAATGGATTTGTTGAATTCTTAATTTTGTTGAGACACACACTAAACCAAAAGGTTAAGTAAGCTTTGTTAATACTTTTCTGATTGAGTTGCGTTAGTAAGCACCAAGAGACTGGACTAATTGAAATCTGTTGGGGTGTTGATAGATGCATAAGATAAATGATAAGCTGCATCATTAATCAGCTGATGTCTTGGCAACTGCTAAGTGGTTGGATAAATCTCAGATGACTAATTACTTGGAAAGGCTGAGCAGATTAGTTCAGTATGTAATGACCACATGAAAATTAATCAGGTGTGGCAGCTAAAAATAGATTCTGAGAAGTGATAAAATAAGTCATAACAGGGATTAGTTATGTTTGGGTTAGGGAAAATCAGTTAGGGTACTAGATTTTCTAATGGAGTGAAATTGGCCAAGTTTTAAATGTTGATGCACAACAGTATTGATGTCAGAAGTGGCAGCAACCAAGTGTATGCTTGCAATATGTATTTGTTACCTGCAATACAATGTATATGGCAACTTTGCAAGTATCACGCTAAAAAGCTCTAGAGTTGTGGTAATAGAAGTATGCCAATTGTGGCAGGTGCGTGTGCTTGAAGAGGTTAGTAAGCAGGAGGCCATAGTTTCTTTGATTCAAGCTATCTGTGGAATACCCAAGGTAGTAGTGGGTAATCAAACAAAGTGAGGTGATTTTACAGCTGAATATATAAATTGCGCAAGGGGAGGTAAGAAAATGGAACAGCATTTGGTAAATTGGTATGGAGCACTCTACAGAACTAGTTGTAGGCCACTATACTGCTGTGAGAATATCATCAGAGGCCTGCACTGAAACTGTCAAAACATTGTTAAGTTTCTTGCCATATAAAGCAATTGGATACACTGGCTGCTTAGATCCACTCAAATAGTATTGAGTGCACCGGCACCCCAACCGTGCCATGCCACACTGAGCAAAACACTGTACCATACTGCTATGTGTTTTAACTTTATTTGGCTGTAAGACTAGCCAAATGCAGTTGTGAAGCTGTCATACAATTGTATAGATGGTCAATAAATTCAAGCTACTGGTATTATAGCAGTCTCCTGACAGGATCTTGACGCTGATCTGGATCACATCCGCCTGCAGTATCAGATTATATCTTGTAGAGTAGCTGATTACCCACATACTGGAGCTGCTTAGCTTCTTATTGCTAAAGACATAGGTGTCTCCATGTGTCCATCTGTCCACAGTATATTCCAGCACTTCCTGGCTGTCTTCCTAGTAGCAGCGCAACACATCCATCATGGACCTGAAGGATATTATCTTGATGAAATTGGGTGAGGTAGTGCTTGCCACTTGACTTGTCTTCCTATCTGCCCACACATCCACTTCATAGGAGACTCCTAAAAGATGAAGCAGGGCCCATTATTTTACACACATGAAGCAAGAAGGTGTGGAGAATGGATACAGCAGTGACAGAAATCTATTTGTTTGGCTTTATCCTTGCAGTATAGCAGCTTAATCCTATCTCAAACCCCTTGCATAAAAGCTGTAGATGCACCATATTGGCAATAGTTATCCACTCTGGAATTAGCATTGATACAATACCAGCATATGACTCCTAATGCTTCTAATGTACTCTTGGTAGAAATGGCTTCAGAAGGCCACTTGAATAAATATATATCTAGCTCATCTAGTCCTTGCATTGTATTGTTGTGTGTGTATATAAATATGGATTAGTGCTTGCTATTAGTACATTGGGTTGCAGATATTCTGGAATATGTTGCCAATTCTTTCAAAGTTCTCTGGTGTCTCAAAGGGAGTATTTAGCTTGAAATGCTTGTTTATAACTTGCTCATTAGTGTAGGAATATTGTTGAAGAGCAAATGCATGTCTCCCAGTGGAAAGCTTTTGCTCTAACAGATACCCTTAATCTTATGTATCACTGGTGTCAAATTAGTTCCACATTCTGATCAATGGCTTATAGCTTGCCAATTTTGCTACAGTTGCTTGCTGAATTCTGTAAGTTATCTCTGTAGAAAGACAAAGTTCTTTAAATTGGTACTTTACCAACAATAATAAGTATGAATTATAAAGTACACACACTGGATCTCACATATTCAACTGCAATGCTGTTCATTGTGCATCAAAAAGCCAGCTCTACAGGTTGGATGGCAATTTAGACCCAGATATCAGAGAGACTACCATTAGATTTCTGCTCTGATATCATAACCTTGGTTGCAGATTTAGATTAATGAAAATCAATTGTCCGCTGGATTTGCAGGCAATATACTTGTTTAATGAGCGTCTATCAGGTGTCAAGGCAAGGGCATGGTCATACATACCTCCAAAGTAGCCTTTGCTTCTGAATTGATTGTGGTGTCTACCATTGTTTATATCAGAAATGTATGTGCCTGATTGATACTGCATGTGGTATGTTTTAGCTTCACAATACCTGTTGGACTGTCTGAGCCTTTGTAGAGGGGGAATTGCAGGAATATATCTGGAGTGTGTGCAACATTTTCCTACAATGGGGGCATTTTCTGATGAGAGTGTCATGCAATTGTTAACACATGATTCTATCAATACAGTCTCTGGGTCATGTGTTGCCAGCTACAAAATGGTTGCCAGTTTGTACCACTTACATAGTAAGCTACACCCTAGAATCATTTGGCAAGAATTAGTAGTAAATTCTCAAGGCCCCCCATTACTGTTCTTAATGAAAATACGCCACTTTGCAAGCCACAACTCCACATCACTCATCAGCAACTGACACCATAAGCCTGGAACAGACTGAACCCCATAGTAGCCAAGAATAATCTCCAACAGGATGACAATTGTTTTCTTAAGAGTTAGAAGCACAGCCTGTTGAGCTACTCTCCAGTGAGATAGATCAGTTTGCAGAGATAGGCAGCTTGTATATCACAGCCTTGACATCCACTTTTGTAGGCAGTGTGAGGATACCACTCACAGACAAAGCAACAAGCTTTAGAACTCAAAAGACTATTGCAATGCCCACAGTGGAATTTTGGGGCAAAAACAGGAGCAGTAAAGGGTTGCCATGTTTCTTCAAGAGCAGTGCTCAAGAAAACACTCTTAAATATTGCAATGACCAGAAGATGAGGTGCTGACTGAGGACCAGGGCAAGTGGGAACCAATGAATCAACATCAGCATAAAGCCATGGGATTCTTGCAAAAGTTGTGGAAAAAGAGTGTCACAGCAGAAATACTTATTGAATGGCAGATTTTAATGAAGTTACTTGTTAAGTATGAGGTTGAGCTTAAAGTTAGTATTGGGTATAGGGATCTGCATAGGTCAGTGCAATTGGAAACTGAGTTACATATGAAGATTGAAAGGAAATAAACCAATGTGTGTCCATGAAAAGTAAGCACAGTGTATGAGTCAGGAAGTATGGAGTGTTAAAAAAGGCAATAGCCATTCAATGTAGACAAACATAGGAGATGACTGAATATTTGGGAGCAGAGAGTAAGCTGATTGGTAGAGAACCAAGCAAATACTACTTATGTATTGTTGTGATCAAAAGCCTTGACTATGCTTTTTGTGAATTCTTGGGTAAATATTTGCTTAGCAGTCATTGCACAGTGTCCACACAGCATCAATACCTCTTAGTGATGGGATTTAAATTTTGAGATAGTCTTTTGGTGGGATCATTACAATAATACTTCATTGGGATTGTAATGGCAGGAACCATCCTGAAGTGCCAGGTGCTGACATGTTCTTTTACTTGCCAAAGGCTTTGGTGGTGGTGGTAATTCATGTGGGTCATTGTCAGTCAGTTAACTAGAAGTAACTTGCTAATAGTCAGGTGAAACAGCATGTTCAGGCGCAACTTAATGTGTTTGGCATAGCCCTTGGCTGAGTTTGATGTGATGTTACATGTTGATGCAACTTGGCTTGCCCCAATGGTGTTGTGTCTAAATGAGCATTTTGGCACATTTTGGTAGTTATGATGTGAAGGGCATGCATTGATCTAATGCACATTGACTTGATGAGGGGCACTCTTGTGTAGGGTGCTTGTGTAGATTGGACCAACATGTGCTGGTGAACTGGTGTTGCAGGGGATGATATGAAGTCAAGCAAGGTGTGCAGGTGCAATCTGGATGCAATTGCTCATGGTCTGTTTTCTTCCTCTTGAAGCTCACCTTCTGATTCCTCAAGGTATTTACCTACCCTCTGTCCAATACTTTGAAGCTGCTGCCTTGATGGGTCCTGGGTATACTGCTCTTAGAAGCCACTTAACTCTACTGAAATATTGTGTAGTACATTGGTCATTTGAGGCACAACTCATGTAAAATCTTTTTGGCCCCAAATTTGAGACAGAAATAGATGTGGTCACCCCATACTGTGAAATTGCACACAGAATTTTTGGCATGCAGCTTCCGCATCAAATTCCCTCACTCTCAGCTCATTCTTGCTTTCAGTTCTTCTCTTGGCATTCATCCTCTTACATGCATCTGCTGGCATCTTAATATAGGAACATATGCCGCAGCTTTGTACTCAGATTCTTCTACCTCTGTTGACTCTCTGAGTTATCCAGTGCTGCTAGATTTCCTATGGTGGCCTAGAGCTAGTTCTGTAAACTGCTACTGTACTAATTTACCAAATGATACTTCCTTTTCTACCTCCCTTTGTGCTACTCATATATTACACTGCAGATCCACCCCACTTTATTTGCTTACCCACTACTACCTTGGGAATTGCATGTATAGTTCAAATCAAAAAAACTATGGCCTCCAGCTTACTAACCTCACAAATGCGCACACCAGCCACAATTGACATACTGGTATTCCTCAACTTTACAGCTTTTTAGTGTAATACTTGCAGAGTTGCCATATACCTTGTATTGCTGGTAACATAAATATTTTCCAAACATATGCTTGGTTGCCACCACTTCTGCCATGAATCACTCCGCAGTATCTGCAAAGAACTTTTTGATATTTAGCCAATATATTCCTTCTCCTAGCTGGATTCTAGTCCCCCTTATAGGTGTGCTCTGGCTCTTGTTTGTGTGAGTTCTGAAGTGAATAGTCAAGAAGTGGGCTTATGACCAAGTGAAACCTTGCATTCTTTGGTAGATCTTTTTTATAAGAATTTGTTGCTTGTTGCACTCAACCCAACTTTGCATTACTTAACTGATTACCCATGCATTGGGGCTGCTTTGCTTCTTAATGCTGTAGGCATAGGAGTTGCCATATTCACATCTGTCCTAAGAATTTCCTACTCTTCCTGTCTGACCTCCATGTGCCAACTCATCACATCTATAATGGACTCAAAGATAATATTCTTAGTGAGATTTTGATATGTCACAGCCTGCAACTTGGCTTGTCTTCCTATTTCCCCACACATCTGCTCCATAGGAAACTACCAAAAGGTAAAGCAAGGTCCAATATTCTCAACACACCAAGCAAGATGGAGTAGCAAATAGATACATTAGCGGCAGAGATCTACATGTTTACCTTTATGTTTGTAGTATAGCCACTCAAATTTTGTGACAAGCACTTTGTACAAAAGCCGTAGATGTATGCAGTTGGTATTGGCAACCTGCTTCTGAATGAATATTCCTACAATGACCTCATAAAACTCCCAATGCTTCCAATATACTCTTGGTAGAAAAGGCTTCAGATGTCATGATCTCATGACAACCACAAACACCCATGCCAAGTTTCAGCTTCCTAGCTCAATTTCTAAGAGAATCCTTCTGGAACCTTCTGCCACCTTCCAGAGAGTTTCTGACCTTTCCAAACCATTGTTACACAATGGAACATTCCATGGAAGCTTCCCATTGTATCTTTCATAGTCCAGTACCATATATGGAAATACCAGGTCACATGACTTAGTCACATGATCAGGTGACCCAATCCATTTCCCCATGCTGTCTCAGTGCCTTGCTTTCTATATTATTATCCCCAGCTCTGCTGCATTGCCTTACCCCACAACCCCATTAGTATTAGTTAATATCTCTTGGCATCAGTATAGCCAAAAAGTATATATAGTCCTATCCCCCCTTAAGTATTCCTCAGTCTGATAAGCACAGGTCTTGAATAAACAGCCTTGCCTTGGAAATCCACCTTGCCTTGTTGATCCACACCTAAGTCCTTTCCTGGTCCTGCCTTACCTAGCCCTACTCTCCTGCCTTGTGTCAATTCATAACATCAGATGGTCACTTGAATATACCTATCCAGCTTGTCCAGTACTTGCACTGGTATTGATGCATTTGGACATGAATGATTATTGGAGGCCTTGGCAAGCACTGGGATAGCAGATACTCAGTAATATCCTGCCAATTCTTTCAAATTTCACAGGTATCTCAATGACTTCATTTAGCTTGAAATATCCCTTGTACAACTTGGTAATCAGTATAGAGATATTGTTGGTAAGCAAATGCATTGCTCCCAGTGGAAAGCTTCTGCTCAACAGATACCCACTATCTTAAGTGTCCCCAGATAGCAATTAATTTCATATTCTGGCCAATGGCTTATAGCTTGCCAACTTTGCTGCAATTGCATGCTGACTTTGGTATGTTCTCTCTGTGGAAAGAAAATTTTTTAATGTTGTAGTTGGACAATAATAATGTGTATGAGTTATTGAGTTAGTCCCATAGAACTCACACATTTGACAGCAATACCATCCATTCTACCCAGAAAGGCTGGCTATCTTGCTGAAGATGGGGGTATTGCCAGAGCACATTTTACATGCTTGTTGCCATGACAGCCATTTACTGTTATCCTGCTTGAAAGCAAGCAAAATTCATTTGGCAATGGATACAGGTAGTTATCCAGGTTGGATGGCGATTTAGGCCCATATACCAGTCAAACTTCCATCAGATTTCTGTTCCAATACGCATCATCATTGCACTCCACAGTTTCACAGGTCTTCACTCTCTTTTGATTTTTGGGCATTAGTATAAACACTGCATTTTCTCCCTCCTAAGCCGTGATAGGTTTTTCTGCATGCTTTATCTTTGGGCACTGTCATTGTGCTTCAAAGACTGTATGGTGTTCCTCTGCTGCTACATGAGAAAATGGCTCAATACCTGGCTGCAATATTGAGCTATTTGAGCTTCTTCTTTGCAACAAAGATACTGCTCTCTCCACCTGGGATGCTGATTGCTCTACACCTCTTATCTGCACATCCTGTTTCTGGACTATTTCCTGATTTCTCTGGGCTATTGCATCAATCCTATCAGCCACTTCACCTGATTACCTCATTAATGCTTCAGTATGAGCTGAAAACACACTTGCTCACATGGGTGGTGGCAATGTTATGACAGCCACTTGCTGGTCTTCAACGGAAGGTTCTGCTTTTTGCATTCTCATCTACCTCAGCAATATGGACAGATTGTAGATCTGCAAAAATCCCTAATTGCCTACTTGACTGAGAGCCTGAGGAGTCCGCTTTATTCCCTTCAGTGAGCACACTCTCCACAGAGCCATTTTTTGTTGTGGCCCGGCTTGTTTTACTCAATGTAAAGGCAAGTTGTAGCCTAACTGCTCTTCTGCTGCTGTCCACTGTGGGGTTTGGTTGGGAACCAGACAACCTTGCTTTATTTTTTGGTGGAATATACATGGATGCAAGTCAAACCAAAGGG
The DNA here is from genome assembly GCA_002104905.1 of Basidiobolus meristosporus CBS 931.73. Lineage (NCBI taxonomy): Eukaryota > Fungi > Basidiobolomycota > Basidiobolomycetes > Basidiobolales > Basidiobolaceae > Basidiobolus > Basidiobolus meristosporus. The sequence goes on along the minus strand of MCFE01000043.1, from coordinate 87,294 downwards.
AAAATGGTATTATATATACATGTATATGTGGTGCCACAACTTTATTTATGATGCTTTATATGGCAGGTCATCATTGAATCTTACATTTGTGTAGGTGAAGTGTATCCAATACAATACTGTCTCAAGCTCATATGAGTATTGACAAAAGAGTGATAATAGCATTACATTGCTGAGTGTCAAGCTGTTTGCCCCATGGACAAGACTACTTTGATTCAACACCATAAGAAAAGAGAAAAGAGACCTTGTGGCTACTGTAGCAAGCCTCTCAGCCATGAAGTACACAGACAGCATAGGAAGTATTACAAAGATCAAGACCACTATTTTGCCACACAAGTCATATGTGACCTCTCACTAGTCACTACTGTACCAACAAAATTCTGCCAGCCACTTGATACTTCTATTACAGCATCAGGCTGTACTTTCACCTTGGGCAAAATGAATCCAGAGAGTTTTTAACGCCTTTTGGCTTGCTCCATTCATCTGAATATGGCATGCAGGGTGGTAGCTTGGTAGAAGCATACTCATTGATGGATTGTGAGTCTATCTTCCCTCACAACAGTACTCTGCATGAGCCCAGCAAAATCCCACTATTCAATGAAACAACACCTGTGAAAAAAATGCCAAGAATACTTTATGGAATCAAGTGAGCCCAGTAATCTATCTGTTGGTGAATTTTGTAATGTTGTGGCTAGTGAAGTGGAAGGTTTCACTAATAGCATTAATAGGGGCTTTGAGGATTCACTACTACTTCTTTCCAAAATCATCCTGATGCAACTTTTCATGAACATGGCATAAGTGGAAAAACATCCTGCAGCTGGCAACATCTGATCCAGACACTGTTCTGATACCAGCATTTGTTAACAGTTGCATGACATTCACATTAGAAAATGCCACCATTGCAAGGTATCCATCTTGAGAGAAATCCACCACGATTGGGGGAATATGCTGTTCACATTCCAGATACATTCAGGCAGTACCATGTTTAAAGAGGCTTATAAAGTCTGACATATATTGTGAAACTATAAAGTACCGCCCTCAGTATCAATCAAGCACAAACATATCAGAAATATTTGATGGCATACATTACAGACAGCTAAGAAGCAAGGGCTACTTTGATAGCATGAATGATCATGCCTTTGCTGTGGCACTTGATAAATTTGTAGTAAACAAATACTCTACCAGTAAATACTGCTGTCCACTGATTCTCATACACCTGAATCTGCACCTATCTTACAGTATCAGAGCCAAAATCTGAGGTAATCTCACTGGTATCTGGGCCTAGATCACCATCTAACCTAGACAGCCACCTATATTCATTGCTGGATGAACTTTGCATGCTTTCCAGTAGGACAACAGTAAATGGCTATCAGGTCAGAGCACATATTATCAGTTGCATTGGAGATACCCCAGCCATCAGCAAGATAGCCAGCTTTTCTGGGTACAATGAAAAGTCTTGCTGTAAAATGTGTGAGATCCACAGGACTTACTCCGTAACTCATACACATTATCATTACCCAACCACAATGTAAAGAACATCATATTTCTACGGCAAGAACATACAGAAGTCAGCATGCAATTGTGGCAAAGTTGGCAAGCTATAAGCCATTGGCCAGAATATGAAATTAATTGCAATCTGGGGATACTTAAGTTAGAGGGTATGCGTTGGAGCAGAAGCTTTCCGCTGGGGGCAATGCATTTGCTTACCAACAATATCCCTATACTGAATACCAAGTTGTCCAAGGGGCATTTCAGGCTAAATGAAGCCTTTGAGCAACTAGAGAAATTTGAAAGAATTGGCAAGATATTACCAAGTATCTACTACCCTCAGTGCTTCCCATGGCCTCCAATTAACATTCATATCCATATGCATCAATACAAGTGCAAGGACTGGATGAGCTGGATATGTATTTATTCACGTAGCCTTCTGAAGCCATATCTGCCAAGAGTACATTGGAAGCATTGGGAGACATATGCAGACATTGTAGGAATATTTATCCAGAAGCAGATCACCAATGCCAACTTCATACATCTACAGCTTTTGTACAGAATGTTTGTGATGGAATTTGAGCAACTATACAACAAACATAAAGCTGAACGTTGTAGTGGGGTGACAGTGACACCCACTGACAGATGTGCTCATTCCCTTATTTTCTACTTCCCTATATCTCTACTACACTTATTTTAGTTTTATCCCATTTGTCTTACCCAATCAGTACTATCCCATAAGCTGGTTGACTATCACACCTGCTTACCTTATTGCATAAGTTACCCCTCACTTTATGTAAGATTGCTAGCTATAAGTACTTCTATATTAGGCAAGTACCCGCGCCAGTACCCGTGACACATGATCAGCCCGTGTCACCATCCCTACCATTTCCATACCATATATGGTATCCCCATGTTACACAGGTTTCAGAATACTGATTCCTGATTGGTTGGATGTGCTGTGCCTCTTAGAACCTTCCGGCACCTACTTAGAACATTCTTAGGTCATTCTGATGTCATTAAGATTTCTATTGATCTCCGGAACCTTCTGGAACACCTTGATTAGTAATCACTTAGCCAGTGAGAAAAGTATATAAGGGAGGCTATCCCTCAACAATAAATCATCATCCCTTTTATCAATATACCAACTTGTTGATTAGTGTGATCACTGCTACCTGCTGCTACCTGAACTTCCAACCCCAGACCACAGGACACTCCCAGGAAACCGCGCTGACAGCCAACTGACCTTGGAGGCACTACTTGTGAGGAATACTCAGAGTAGGTATCTTTTATTATATTTGATTCTTTCCCAAGTTTGTTCTTGTACAGGCAAAGATACTTTTCTGTCTTTGTAACTATTGACCACAGCTGCATTCTTATCAAGTCCCTGCTGGTGGAGTTTACAGTTGTTTTGACTTTGGAAGCTTTAGTACATTGTCATCTCAAAGGACGCTGAACCCAGCACATACTTTTGTTAAGACGCCAACTAAGTTGGGGATTGTAGCTCAATAGTTTTCCCTTGACAAGCTTGTGGCTTTATTCCCCTTCACATTAGATTAGAGACAGAACCCAAGTATTCCTAGCAAGCTTTTGCCAGAGGTTATCGCACCCAGTGAACACCCCACACACAAAACACTTGAGAAGTGTTGGACGTATCTCTCCCTTGGACTTATACACCACCACATATTTGGCACCCAACGTGGGGGGTTCATACAAGCTCCCTAGGACCCAACAAGATTTACCTGAAGATTTGAGCTGTTATCCACCTATTGAAAAGAGACTACCGATATTACCAAGATTACAACACCAACCTACCTGCCCAACATGAACTCTATGCCATTACCACTCTCACATGGAGCCCCACAGTTTGATGGAAAGAATGTGGAAAGCTTCATATTCAAATGGGAGAAGCTCTGCAAGATGTGCAGTCTATCTGAACAAGAAATGGCTGAAGACTTCCCCTACTACTGCACCGATGATATTACCACTAAGCTTCTCAGACAAGGAGACATTCTCACTGACTGGGCCTTAATGAAGACCTACCTACAGACCGAGTATGGTAGACCCCAGATATACTATGGAATTGAAGATCTCAGGCACTTCGGAAGAACTGGACTTTCCAAGCTACCACTTGAAGAGTTCATTCAACAGTATGAAGATATGGCCAAGCCACTCCTAGAGTCCCAGGCTATAACTGAGTTTACCATGACACTTTACCTTGCACAAGGGCTTCCCCAGGACTTGGCAAGGAAAGTTGACTTACATGCTGCCAAGGATGACAAGTCTGGCATTCCTTGCTTTGCAGAGATGAAACGTGTTCTCCTAGAGGCAAAGCAAACTTCTACCTTTATGAGACTCCTGACATCTAATCTGCCAGACCAGTCAACCAAGGAGCCAAGGAGTGCTGCTGCTGACAATCAGACCTACACTACCGACAGAATTGACCAACTTGCTGAACAGTTACAAAAGCTAGCCCTCAAGATTAATGGCTCAGCTGAGGTTCCTACTGAGGGACAAAGACCTTTGCCCAGGCACTGCATCTGGTGTGACTCTACTCAGCATGCCAGACGAGAATGCTCAGAGCTTAGTCAGCTACTCAGAGAAGGAGCAGTACAGTTTGATGCTGATGGAATGCTTGCTGACAAGGAAGGAAGAAGGATTCCCACTAATTTCCAAAGAGGAGGGATGAGAGCCCTTTTCCAGAAATCTGACTCAGCAACCAGAAAGATTACTGTTGATGCCCCTATTGGGACTCATAAAGTGAATTCAAGCAGCTCTGACAACAGACAATATGAAGTTGATGCCTTTGCTACCAAAAGACACCTCCCTGAAGAACCTGCCAAACCCATCCTTAGAAGACCACGATTTGAAGAACCTGAAGTTGTTATTGACAAGAGGCCTAGTATGCTGCCCACCCAAGATCCATTGCCTCACTTTCAGATGACCTCAAAGATAACAAGCTACTCAAGCCCTCAACTGATTACTGAGAAGCTGCTGAAGCAGAACCTCACTTTGTCGGTTGGAGAAATCATGAGTGTATCCCCATCTGTTAGGAAGACCTTTGATGAGCAGCTTAGAACAAGACGACAAGCTGTTGAACATATGGACACCCATATAATTCACACAAACCATGAAGACCACCAAAAAGATGACAACACTACTGAGTATAAGACCTTCTACTCAGTTGCAACTGCTGTGGTGAAAGGATATATATATGATGACCCTGTTGACTGCCATATTGACAGTGGCTCAGAGATTTGTGTTATGCCGCTAGACTTCTGGAAGACACTTAGAAGCAAGGAGCTACTGCCTGTTGATAGAGATATTGGATGGAACATGACTGATGCAAACTCAGGATCTAGTCCACTCTACGGTGTAGTGCACAAGTTCCCTATTGAGGTACAAGGGATCAAGGTCTGGCTTCCCCTCTTCATCTGCCAGAAGGCAAACTTTGACCTTCTGCTAGGTAGACCATGGGAAACCAGTACTAAGGCTACAACTACCAACTATTCCGATGGGTCAGTATGGTACACCATACAAGGATCCAATCCAGGACTACAGTCAACCTTCTGTGGTGTAACACCCAACAATAAGAGGACACATACTGCTTGCCAGAAGACACATCTTGTTATGGAAGAAGATGAAGAGCCTGACAATATACACCCCAACATTTGGAGCTGCTCATTAGGTATACAGGAGCAAACAGCTATGGTTCGAACAAAATACAAGACAGTAGAACAGAAGATTAGACCATCACTTACACCTTTGACTGATGGATCCCGACCTGCTGATTACATTAGACCACCAGAAGAAACACCAGATGATACACGACTTACACCTGAGAGACTTAAGCAACTTATCATTGGTGATGGAAACCTTACACCAGAGGAGATACTATTATTTAAGGAGACCTTGAAAAGGCATGATAAGGTCTTCTCATATAATGACAAGGAGATGGGACTCTTAAAGACATCGGTTGAAAAACCCATCAAGATTCATACAGTGCCCCACACACCCTGGTCATTTAAGCCTTACCCACTGCCCAGAGGACTCCAAGCTGATGTGCATGACCTACTTAAGAAGAAGATAGAAGCTGGTATCCTAGAACCTTGCCATGGGCCCTATGCTAACAGATGGTTTGTAACCAAAAAGAAGAATGGAAAGCTCCGATTCATTCAAGACATGCAACCTGCAAATGCTGTCACTATCAGAGATGCTGCTATACCTCCATCTATTGATGACTTTGCAGAAAGCTTTAGTGGCCACTCCATCTACTCAACATACGATCTCTACTCAGGATATGACCAGATTCCCCTTGATGAGACATCAAGAGATATGTTTGCACTACAGACACCATTTGGACTATTAAGGATGACAAGACTCAGCCAAGGGGCTACAAACTCCGTGGCTCAGTTCCAGAGATGCATGGTGAATGTGCTATACCAGTTTATACCTGAGAAACTTGCTGTCTTTGTGGATGACATAGGCATCAAAGGATCAAAATTCCGGGACACCACTGAAGTTATGCCTGGAGTAAGAAAGTTTGTCTATGACCATATTGCAGACAATGATGCCATACTAGGAGCCATTGAAGAAGCTGGACTCACCATCAGTGGTGAGAAAAGCAGCTTTGGTGTATCAGAGATATCCATTGTTGGACAAAAATGCAACACCTTTGGTTGCTCACCTGGAGACTCCAAGACACAAAAGATATGCAACTGGCCTACCCCCACAAATCTAACACAAGCTCGTGGCTTTGTGGCTGCTTGTGGGTTCTTTAGGATCTGGATCCCAAGATTTTCTGAGATAGCAGAACCAATTTACCGACTACAGAGAAAGAACACCCCATTTATCTGGGGAGAAGAGCAAGAAGAAGCCATGCAATTACTGAAAGAGGCCTTAGTATCTCCACCAGTTCTGAGACCTCTTGACTATCAAAACACTGAATGCCCACCTATTTTGACAGTGGATGCAAGCCCCATAGGAGCTGGAGCACTACTTGGACAAGATGATGAAGATGGCAACCGCTATGCCTGCAGATATGAGAGCTGCCTATTCTCTCCTAGAGAACAAAGATACTCACAGATTAAGAGAGAACTACTAGGAGTTGTGAAGATGCTGAGGAAACTGAAGTCACAACTCTACATGACACATTTTATCCTGGAAACAGATGCCAAGCCACTGATAGGAATGATCAACAAGCCTGACCTACCTGATGATGCCACAAACCAATGGATGGCATGGCTGAAAATGTTTGACTTTGAGGTCAAACATATCCCTGGCAAGACAAATGTTGTGGCTGATGCACTCTCCAGGAAGGGACCACAATTATTTGAAGACTTGGACCCTCACTTTGATGATATTATTGATGCAGAGATCCGACAGATTGCCATCAAAGACCAAGAGAGAACTACCTGGAGTCTGATCAAGGAATATCTAAGGACACTTAAGAAACCTAGTTGGATGGATATTGAGGAGTTTAGAAAACTCAGGAAGAAGGCACACCACTACTATCTTAAAGATGATCTTCTCTTTAAGCGAGTGAAACCTGGACTTATGCCAAGAAGAGTAGTCACTACCCCTCAAGAGCAACTGAACATCATGACAAGTATCCACCAAGGAGAACCAGGAGGACATAGAGGACGAGAAGCCACATACAATACTACAGCTCAGAGGTACTACTGGGAAAACATGTACTATGATATCCAACACTTTGTTGAGTCATGTGTAGCCTGCCAGAAGAGATCCTCAAAGCGTTATGAAGAACCACTGCATCCTACTTACACAATCTGTCTATGGCAAAAGGTTGGTATTGACCTTGTCCACATGCCAACAGCTGGTTCAAAAAAGTACCTGATTGTTGCTAGAGATGACCTTAGTGGATGGGCAGAGGCTCGAGCCTTGCCCAACAACAAGAGCCATACCATATGGAGATTTATACTTGAAGACATCATCTGCAGATTTGGCTGCATCCGACAGTTTGTTGCTGACAGAGGAGAGATGACATCCCAAATGATCCAGGAGTTGTGCTCAAAGTACAAGATACACATTGCTTTTACAACAGCTTACCACCCTCAAGCCAATGGAATGATAGAGAGAGGACATGGACCATTGGTGAACTCTCTTGTCAAGACCTGTGAGAATAACACAACACTGTGGCCACAGCAATTACATCTAGCACTCTGGGCAGATAGAATTACTACTAAGAGGACAACTGGATTATTGCCATTCAAGCTACTCTATGGACATGACTGCATACTACCAGTTGAGTTAAACACAGTCACTTGGAACTCATTGAATTGGAGATCCAATATGCAGACTGAAGACCTCCTTGCAACTCGCATACAGCAACTTGATCACCATGACTTGAATATCAGCAGAGCTGCTGAACAACTTAAGGATACACGACTAAAGAACAAGGTGCCCTTTGACAAATCACACCCAACAAGACCAAAACCACTATCACTTGGAGACCCAGTATTACTCTATGATTCTACCTTGGACAAGCAATGGAGTCGGAAGTTTGACAACAAATGGACTGGCCCCTACCTCATTTCCAAAGTGATTGGAAATGGAAGTTATTACATATCTGAGCTTGACAACACCCAGTTGAGAGCACCAGTTGCTGGAAATCGACTTAAGTTATTCAAGCATAGGAATTTTGCACATCAAGATTAGTTTGCTTTGACCCAAGTTCAAAGCTGAGAGGGGGGTGGATGTAGTGGGGTGACAGTGACACCCACTGACAGATGTGCTCATTCCCTTATTTTCTACTTCCCTATATCTCTACTACACTTATTTTAGTTTTATCCCATTTGTCTTACCCAATCAGTACTATCCCATAAGCCGGTTGACTATCACACCTGCTTACCTTATTGCATAAGTTACCCCTCACTTTATGTAAGATTGCTAGCTATAAGTACTTCTATATTAGGCAAGTACCCGCGCCAGTACCCGTGACACATGATCAGCCCGTGTCACCATCCCTACCATTTCCATACCATATATGGTATCCCCATGTTACACAGGTTTCAGAATACTGATTCCTGATTGGTTGGATGTGCTGTGCCTCTTAGAACCTTCCGGCACCTACTTAGAACATTCTTAGGTCATTCTGATGTCATTAAGATTTCTATTGATCTCCGGAACCTTCTGGAACACCTTGATTAGTAATCACTTAGCCAGTGAGAAAAGTATATAAGGGAGGCTATCCCTCAACAATAAATCATCATCCCTTTTATCAATATACCAACTTGTTGATTAGTGTGATCACTGCTACCTGCTGCTACCTGAACTTCCAACCCCAGACCACAGGACACTCCCAGGAAACCGCGCTGACAGCCAACTGACCTTGGAGGCACTACTTGTGAGGAATACTCAGAGTAGGTATCTTTTATTATATTTGATTCTTTCCCAAGTTTGTTCTTGTACAGGCAAAGATACTTTTCTGTCTTTGTAACTATTGACCACAGCTGCATTCTTATCAAGTCCCTGCTGGTGGAGTTTACAGTTGTTTTGACTTTGGAAGCTTTAGTACATTGTCATCTCAAAGGACGCTGAACCCAGCACATACTTTTGTTAAGACGCCAACTAAGTTGGGGATTGTAGCTCAATAGTTTTCCCTTGACAAGCTTGTGGCTTTATTCCCCTTCACATTAGATTAGAGACAAAACCCAAGTATTCCTAGCAAGCTTTTGCCAGAGGTTATTGCACCCAGTGAACACCCCACACACAAAACACTTGAGAAGTGTTGGACATATCTCTCCCTTGGACTTATACACCACCACAACGTGTAGATCTCTGCTGCTACTATATGCATTTCCTACTCCATTTTGCTTGGTGTGTTGAGAATATTGAACCTTGCTTCAACTTTTGGGAGTTTCTGGAGCGGATGTGTAGGGAGATAGGAAGACAAGTCAAGTTGCAGGTACTACCATATCACAATCTCATCAAGAATATTATTGTTAAGTCCATCATGGATGTGATGAGTTGACACATGGAGGACAGCCAGGAAGAGTTGGAAAATACTGAGGACAGATATACACATGGAGATGCCAATGCCTATGGAGTTACAAAGCTATGCAGCCCAAATGTGTGGGTAATCATTTGAGTAATACAAAGTAGGATTGGTTGCATCAAGCAACTAATTTTTATTTGGAAAACTCTACCAAGGTATGCCGGATTTGTCTTGTTACAAGCCAATTTCTGTACCATTCAATAAACTTGTTTCATTGTACTGTGCCAGGGTGCATGGTGCAATCTGCTGTCTCTAAGAACAATTGGGCGTAATATTGTAGCTACCAGTAGGCAGGATTGCTCTTGGATGATTTTGCATCATGTGGGACAATCTTGCACACTATGGCACAATCTGACACAATGAGGTTGGCACAAATGATTGCACCCACTTGTAATGTTTGCATCACATGCGCAATCAGATACCGCTGTTGTGGTAGGTAAAATCTGGTATCTGGATATGTTTCTTTAATTTAAATGGCAATAAATGCATATCACACCATAAACTACACTAATACTTACCATTTTGGTTACTAATACTCCAATTGGATGGTATCTCAGTGGTCAATTGGTCCAAAAGTATCCTGAAGCTTTCAGCCCCTAATTTGCTCTTTGACTAATACACAGGCCACCTGATTTGCCATCAAATATCCCATTTTGCCCATTAAACAAGTAAATTCCTGATGCTAGTGATTGGACAAGGTGCCATAGCTAGCACGTAATCAATTGTATGGGTGCAAATCAGATCAAATGGCTGCACTGGTGCCACAGATGATGTATACATATGCAGTGTGTTTATTTATAGGGGTCCTGTCTCAAATGTGAGACAACCTTAATATTGCTTATATCAAAAATTTAGTGATCACTGATTTGCAATGGCTTGATGCAGATCACAAAAAAAATGCATTGTTTGGATCATTACAAGTAATAGCACTTCAATGCAATTGCATCATCTTCTCCTAGGCATTTTTCTCACAGGGATTACTACTGAAGCATTTGGTAGTGATTCACTTTGCACACCTACACTACCTTGTTGTGACTATCCTCTTGGCTACTTGTGTATTTGTAGTCAGTATTTTGCCTCCTAGTTGATGAGTGCCATGCTCAGCTTCCTGCTCTGAATTGCTCTGGATGATGCAACTGAGCTGGCCTGCAGCACTACATGATGATGCGTTCTTTTACTTGCTAAAGGCTCTGGTGGTGGAGGTACTTCATGTGGGTCATCATTTGTCAGTTCACCAGAAGAAACTTGCTGATGGTCAGGTGTAATGGCATGCGCAGACGCAACTTGATGCACTGGCATGGCCCTTGGCTGAGTCCAATGTGATGCCACTTGTTGACACAACTTGGCCTGCTCCAATGGACTTGTGTCTTTTTGAGCAGTTTGGTGGGTTCTGATGGTTATGCTCTGAAGCATGTGCATTGACCCAATACGCATTGAGTCAATGCAGGGTGCTCTTGTAAAGGGTGTTGGCACAGTTTGGACTGACGTGCGCCAGCGTGCTGAAGTTGCAAGGGATGGTAAGGAATCCAGCAAGGCCTGCTGGCACAATCTTGACAATGTTGCTCACAGTCTGTATTCTTCCTCTTGAAGCTTACCTTCTGATTCCTCAAGGTATTCACTTACCCTCTGTCTAATACTTTACAACTGTTGCCTGGATGAGTCCTGTGTATATTGCTCTTGGAAGCCACTTAGCTCTACAAATATATCACATAATACATTAGTCATTTGAGGCAAAAACTCATTCAAGATCTCTTTGGTTCCCAAAGTCAAGGCACAAATGAACGTGTCCAGCCTGTATTGAGCAAATTGTGTGCAAAATCATTCCTGCATGGCTTCTTCATCAAATCCCCTCATGCTCAGCTCATTCTTGATTTCAATACTTGTCTTGTTATATATCTTCTTACATACATCTACTGGCATCTTGATGTAGAACGCATGCCACAGCTTTCTACTCTGGTTCTTCCATCTCTGTCAACTCTCCAAGGTATCTAGTTCTGCTAGATTAATGAGTAGTACCCAAATATCTGTATGAAAGCTCACCATAGACACTTGGGCCATACTGAAATCATTTGGCAAGAACTCAAAGGGATCCAACATTGCCTTTCCAGTCCGGACTGCACCTGTGAGCTGGGGGATGGGTTTTGTCTGGGTTGAGCTAAAGATGAGTTGAGACTTTGTATAGGGACCATAGTGATGGATTTGGATACTTATACAGTGGTGTATTGGCATCAACCTGGTCTTATATGAATTATATATGAAAGCTAATGTGATTGTTGAATCTTCCATGTATTATGCATGGTGCATCTTGGATTGCATTAACACAGATCAGATCACATCAATTGCAGATTTCCTATTCAATTATAGACTTTTGAGTCAAACATCAATAAAAATACCCAGTTATTGTTTGAGGACAATTTTTGCAACATAATGATGGGATACATGGGAATTAATGGAGATTTAATCATAATGCACGCAAAATCAGATATATAAAGCTGATTGTGCCAAATTAAATCAAATCATCTCCGCCCAATCCTTACCAATTTCAATATGAGTTACTCATCTGAATGGCCTTTTTACTTCAATCCCATCACAACCACTGGATTTCCTTGTGACACACAGGAGGAGATCTATATCAAGTACAGTGGTCCATCTACCCCAATCTACTCAAGGAGATCCCTTGTTAAGCTTCTCTGCTATTACAAGGACTATTGCCCTCTAAGGTTTCATCCCGCAATCCATGGCACCAAAAGCCCTAAAAGCTTTTATTCCCAGTTGACAGCAACAGAGAACCACTTTGCAGAGGGTATGAATAGACTTGTTCTGTTGGATAGTGCCACATTGAGCCATGAGTGCCAAATGATGCTATAGTGTGCCAGAGAGGCCAATTGAGCCTCTACCTGGCCACAGAGTGTGAAACATAGCTCCACATCTTCATGCAAAGCAGCCCCTGTGTTTCACCCATTGTGCTGGAGAAAATCCATTTTTTGACCTTTTTTTTGGATCAATGTTGTGCAGGATGTATTAGAGCACAAGCAGATTGAAGATATGCATCTGGTACTCAATACCCATGGCACTCTGAATCTAGCTCCTGTAGCTTGTATCATGTCACAAAAATGAATGGCACTATCTTGGTCCACTGGTACTATCTGGCACTATATTTCAATATTAGTCCTAAAGTAAGATCTATATAAAGCTTTTATAGTGCCAGATAGTACCAGTGGACCAAGATAGTGCCATTCATTTTTGTGACATGATACAAGCTACAGGAGCTAGATTCAGAGTGCCATGGGTATTGAGTACCAGATGCCTATCTTCAGTTCTCCTGTGCTCTTACACATGCTGAGCTACATTGATCCTCAAAAAAAGGTCAAAAAATGGATTTTCTCCTGTGCAATGGGTGAACCACAGAGGGCTGCTTTACATGAAGATGCAGAGCTATGTTTCACACTCTGTGGCCAAGTATAGGCTCACTTGACCTCTCTGGCACACTATGGCATCATTTGGCACTCATGGCTCAATGCGGCACTATCCAACAGAACAAGTCTAATGACTTAGAGCAAGCTTGGAGTACTAAGTTTAGAAGCTCCAATTGGCTTGCATATCCCAGAGTATTCAGCAACAGGTTCCATATAAGGAGTATTTTGGATACCTTCCCAGTCAGGATTAACAGACCTTCTAGAGGGTGGAGGCACTTTTATTCTGGTACAAGGCACACTGTGTGACATTTCAAGCACTGTCTGACATTAAGGGTAACATCATCTGGTTTTGTGGGTCATTTGCTGGAAGTAGGCATGGCAAAGTGCTCTGGGTAGAGAATCATCCAGAATTCAATAGTGGGGAGAAATGTATGGCAGACTTAGCTTGTATAGGAGAGAATTGTCAGAGATTAGGATGTATTACAGCTTAGAGGAAGCCAAGGAATGGTGTGCTTAGCAGGAAGCAGAGGCTCTACAATGAGATATTTAATCATTTCAGAGTGAGGGTAGAGCATACACTTAGATATCTGAAGAGATTCAGCATATTGGCAGGTAAATATAGAGGAAAGTCATATATAGGAGAAAACAGCAGAATAGGTAAAATAGTTAAGATACTTATCAGTGCACAGTATATTCCTATAAGAAGACATCCACTGAGAGAAATGTGTCTGGGGCATTATGAAGTGTATATAAAGCAAGGAAAGCACTACTCTGAGCAACATATGTAAGATTGAGTAAAGTTACCAGTAACTATATCCTACCACTGGCATAATGGTAGAAATTATAGTGCCAGATAGTGCCAGATTGACCTGGCACTATAAACAGGCTGGCACTATGTGGCACTATCCAACAGAACAAGTCTAAAACTAAATTGACGCAAATATGAGCTATATTGCACCTGTAAGGGGGACTATGAACTGAAGAAGGGGAGGTAGAAAAAGGAAATTGCATTTGGTAGATTGGTGCAATAGTGTCATGCTGTATCAACTGTAGGCTGCCATACTGCCATGATAATGCCATTGAAGGCTTGCAACAAGGTCATCAAAACACTGTCAGTTTTTTTGCCATATAAGTCAATTGGATGTACTCGCCAGTTAGATTCACTCAGATAGTTGTAAAGTGCACTGAGACCACAACAATGCCATGCTACCCTTGGCAAGACACAGTACAAGCATTGTCATATATTATCAACTTTATTTGATGGTGAAATTAGCAAAGCACTGTTGTGATCATGTCACAACATTGTGTAGATGGTCATTGATTTCAAGCTGCTGGCACTATTGCAGTCTCCTGATGGGATCTTAATGGCTGATTCAGATTGGATCTACCTGCAGGACCAAGTTATTTTTCATAGGGCACTTCTCTAGCCACAGCATCACATCATTCTCCAGAAGATAAATTACTGGGCTCACTTGTTCCATGAAATCTTCTTGGCATTTTTTTCCATGGGTGTTGTTGCATTGAATAATGGGATCTTGCTGGGCTCATGCAGTGTACTGTTGTAATGGAAGATAGGCTCACATTCCATCAGTGACCCTGCTTCTTCAGAGCTATCACCCTGCATGCCATATTCAGAAGGCTGGGGAGAGCTTAAAGGTGTCACAAACTCTCCTGACTCAGTTTGCGCCAGGTGACAAGTACAGCTTGGTGCAATAATAGAGTGTCAAATAGCTGGTAAGATTTTGTTAGTACAATAGTAGCTGGTGAATGGTTAGATATGACTTGTGGGAGAAAACACTGGCCATAATCCCTATAATACTTCCTATGCTGTCTGCATGCTTCATGGCTGAGAGGCTTGCTACAATAGCCACATGGTCTTTTTTTTTCTTATAGTGTTGAATCAAAGTAGACTTGTCTATGGGGCAACAGCCTGACATTCAACAATGTACACAACAATACTACTTTTTTGTCAATATTCATGTGAGTTTGAGACTGCATTATATTTGAGACATTGCATCTACATGAATGTAAAATTCAATGATGACCTGGCATAGTAAGCATTACATATAAAGCTGTGGTACCACATACTCACATAAATGCAACACTATTTCCCCTTTTGTTTGACTCACTTTGATATATATTCCACCAAAGTATAAAGCAAAGCTATCTGTTTCCCAACCAAACCCCACTGCTAATGGTAGTAGAAGTACTGTTGGATGACAGCTTGCTTTGACGTTCAGTGCAACAAGCAGGGCTACATCCAAAAAAGGCCATGTTGACCATGTGCCCACTGAAGGTAATAATGTGGACTCCTCAGGCTCTAAGTCAAGAAGGTAATTGTGAAACTTTGTGGAGCTGCCACCTGACCATTATGCTCAGGCAGATGGGAATGTAGCAAGCACAGTACCTTCAGCTGAAGGCCAGCAAGTGGCTGTCATAACATCACTACCACCCATATAAGCAAGTGTGTTATCAGCTCATACCAAAGCATAAAAAAAACAATTAGGTGTAGTGGCTGATAGGATGGATGCAATGGCCCAGAGAAATCAGGTAATAGTTCAGAAGCAGGATGAGCAGATAATACATGTAGAGGAATCAGTATTCCAGGTAGAGAGAGCAGCATCTTTGCTGCAATGAAGAAGCTCAAGTAGCACAACGTCACAGCCAAAAATTGATCCATTTCCCAATGTAAAAGCAGTGGAGCACCATACAGTCTTAGAAGCACAACAACAGTACCCAAAGATAAAGCCCACAGAGAAACCTATCACAGCATGGGAGGGAGAAAATATAGTGTTCATACCAAAGCTCAAAAATCAAAAGACACTGAAGATCTGTGAAGCCACTGAGTGCAATAATGAAGAGTGGGCTAATATTCAAGAGGCTGTCAGAAGTCTAGCACACCATCACCTTAAGGCTGGCATACCATGAGACCATCATGAACTTAAGGCTAAGCAGAATGTTCCTGACTTGTTCCATGAGCATTATCCTGGATTCAAATAGGCAAATGGATTTTAGGCCAGCATTGGTATGCCAAGAAAGTATCTTAAGTATAGCAGAAACTATCAAAGGCAGAAGAACATGGGTGCCATGGCTAAAAATTAGTGGCTTCCTTAAGAGCCCTTTGTAAGCAGGGCCAAAAGCTTCAAACAAGTGTCAAAAGTATGACAGGCAGCTGGAAGAGTGCCAATAAGTGCCAAGCAGGCAGATACAAATGCACCAGCACAACATTTATTAAGGAAAAGGCATAGTACCACTCAAGAAGCACTCAGTCAAAGTAGCAATAAAGGACCTGGCAGTGAAAAAAACCAGTGGCTTTCTCAGGAGCCAATCACAACTACAGCTGAGAGCTCAAAACAAGCAGAAAAGAAATGTCAGGTTGCCAGAAGAGTACCAGCAAGGGACAAGCAAGCCAAAACAGATGTGTCAGAGCAGAATTTATCAAAGAGAAAATGTAGCTCACTACAAGAAGCACTCAAACAAAGTAGCTGTGAAAGACCTAGCAGTGATAAAGGAAAATGTAAAGGGAAAAATGTCTGCCTAAGCTTGAGACAGGGAAGCATACAATACAAACTGCAGCTCTTGCTAATTGACTCCACAGGCTCAGAATAGACTGAATCCCATCATAGTCAAGAAGTATTACCAGCAACAAAACAGCTGTTTTCACAAGAGTTGAAAGTGTTGTAAAAATTTGTATTTCCACCTAAATATTCACCTAACTTAGTCACTTAGATCATCATCTTCAAATCCTAGAGAATACTGACCAAATTCCTTGTCGGGATTTACTTAGAATATTTCACCAAAATACAGGTACCAGAACATGAAAATTCTCAAAGTTGTCCAAACAGCCCCAAACCTTGCACACATGTTCTTGGACCTTCCTTAACCTATTCTACGTGTTTGTAATGCCAAGACCATGTAAAAGTATAAATACTACTTTTACATTCAATAAATCATTAAGTGAAAACCACATAATCTACTTGTTCTCCCAATCACTTCCAATATCTCCAAGACTCTTACAACAGAAAGTGCAGGCAGTTGAGCTACACTCCAGTAAGGTGGATGAGTTTGCGGAGAAAGGCAATTTGTCTACCTCAGCCTCCACATCCTCCATTGTTGACTCAGTGGAGATCCCACCAACAGAGAAGGCTACAATGTCAAGAACTCAAAAGGTTGTCCCAATGCCTTCAGTGGAATTTTGGAACATTAATAGGAACACCAAAAGGTTGCAGCACTTCTTCAAGAGCAGTGCTCAAGAGAATGTACCTGAATACTGCAAGTATTTATTGCAAAGACTGGCAGATGAGAAGCTGGACCTTGCAGTGCTGGCTGAAGAGCAGGACATGTGGGAACCAGTGAATGAGCAGGGGCATAAAGCTGTTGGGTTCCAGCTGAGGTCATGGAAGCAGAGTGTCAGAGCAGAAATACTTACTGGGTGGTGGATTTTAATAGAGCTACTTGTTGAGTGTGGGGTTGGGCTTAATTTTAGTGTATGGTACTGGGACTTGTTTAGGGCAATACAATTAGCAATTTAAGTACAACTGAAGTTTCAACAAAAATAAATCAATTTGCACACATGAAAAGTAAGAGAAACAGTTGAGTCAGGAAGTAAGGAGTGTGAAAAAGAGGCAATAGCCAATCAATGCATACAAATGTAGGAGGCAATAGAGTGTCCAGGATCAGAAGGTGAGAAAATCAATAGTGATCAAATTAAAAATCAGTATGTATTGTTGTAATGAAAAATTTTTATAATGTTTTTTGTGAAATCTGGGGTGCAATTTTTTACAGCAGTCTTTGTGCAGTGTACTGACAGGATCTATACCTTGCATTCACAGGACTTGAACCTTGTGATGGCCTTTCAACAGGATCATCACAATTATTTCTCATAGGGCTACTTGTTTAATGAGTATCCAACAAGTGCCAAGGCAAAGACATGGTCATACATCCCTTCAAGGGAGCCCTTGCTTCCTAGTTGTTTGTAACAAATGCCATCAGATATATCAGAAATGCTTTTGCATGGTTGTTACTGAGCATGGTAATTTGTAGGTTTGCAATATTTGTTGGACTGCTTGAGCTTTTTTAGACAGGGTATTACTGGAAAATATCCAAAGCATGATCAATGTCTTTCTCCTATGGTAATGGATACCTGGCAAGTTTGTCACCTTGCAGTGGTAGCATTTTCTGATGTGAATGCTATGCAACTGTTTACATATGCTGGTATCAGGATGGTCTCTAGTGCATATGTTGCTAGCTGCATGAAGGTTGCCTACTTGTGTCATGATCACATGACAACCATGAACACCCATGCCAAGTTTCAGCTTCCTAGCTCAATTTCTAAGAGAATCCTTCTGGAACCTTCTACCACCTTCCGGAAAGTTCCTGACCATTCCAAACCATTGTTACACAATGGAACATTCCATGGAAGCTTCCCATTGTATCTTTCATAGTCTAGTACCATATATGAAAATCCCAGGTCACATGACTTATTCACATGATCAGGTGACCCAATCCATTTCCCCAACCTGTCTCAGTGCCATGTCATCTATGTCCTTATCCCCAGCACCATTGCTGTGCCTCACCCCACAACCCCATTAGGATTAGCCAATATCTCTTGGCATCAGTATAACCAAAAAGTATATATAGTCCTATCCCCCCTTAAGTATTCCTCAGTCTGATAAACACAGGTCTTGAATAAACAGCCTTGCCTTGAATCCTGCCTTGCCTTGATGGTCCACACCTAAGTCCTTTCCTGCCATGCCTAGCTTTTCCTCCTGCCTTGTGTCTATTCATAACAACTTGTACCATGTACATGGTAAGTTGCATCCCAGAATGATTCAGGCAAAAAGTAGGAGTAAATCCTCAAAGCCCCCACTACTGATATTAGTGGAAACTGTTGTAAGAGTCTTGGAGATATTAGAAGTGATTGGGAGAACAAGTAGATTATGTGGTTTTCACTTAATGATTTATTGCATGTAAAAGTAGTATTTATACTTTACCTGGTCTTGGCATTACAAACATGTAGAATAGGCTAAGGAAGGTCTCAAGAACATGTGTGCAAAGTTTGGGGCTTTTTGGACAACTTGAAGAATTTTCATGTTCTGGGTACCTGGTATTTTGGTGAAAATATTGTGAGTAAATCCCAACAAGGAATTTAGGTCACTATTCTCTAGGATCTGAAGGCGATGATCTAAGTGACCAAGTTAGGTGAATATTTAGGTAGAAATACAAATTTCTACAACACTCCCACTCAGCGAAATGTTCATACTGACTAGTCCTAATTTTGACCTAAGATATTCAAACTTGTCTCTTGCTAATCATTTGGGAAATATGTCTGCAGTCATTTCATCTGTAGGACAGTAAACTAAGCTTACTAAGTTATTTTCTATAGCATCACATATGAAATGATGTCTAATATCTATGTGCTTGGTTCTAGCATGAAGAGTTGGATTTCTACCCAATTGTATATATCCTTGATTATCTTGAAATAAAGTAATAGGCGTTTTTTGACATAGGCCTAAATCTGTAAAAAGTTTTCTTAACCACATTGCTTCTTTTGTAGCTTCACAGGCTGCCATATACTCTGCCTCTGTGGTGGAAAGTGCTATGGTTGGTTGCTTTCTTGAATTCCATGAAATTGCTCCTTTACAGTAAAGAAAGGTGTATCCTGTGGTTGATCTTCTGTCTTCTAAATTCCATCCCCAATCTGCATCAGAGTATCCCACAAGATCTTGTTCTGAATCCTTATAAGTGTATCTTAAACAGATATCAGCAGTTCCTTTTAGGTATCTAAAAATCCGCTTAACTGCTGCAATATGATCAGATCCATAGTTCAGATTATGTTGGCTGACAACTCCCACTGAATATGAGATATCTGGACGTGTTCCAAGCATGATATACATCAGACTGCCAACCCTAGATTGAGAAGGAAAGTCAGGGCTTTCAGATGGCACCAAGCTCTCTTGATTTGGTTGAGTTTTGACCAAGTTAAGGTTTGTCTCCATTAGGGTAGCTGCCGGTTTACAGTCTTCCATTTGGTACTTCTTTAGAATATCTTGAATATACTTAGATTGTCTTAGGGTGATAGTCTGAGTACTTCTGTCTATGGAGAACTTGATCCCTAAGTATTAATTAAGTTCTCCTAGATTGAACATCTTGAACTCCTTAGATAGGCTGGGTTTAGTCTCTTCCAATGTTTCTAGATTATTGCTGACTATAATAAGATCATCCACATATAGAGCTACTAGAACTGGATTTGCTCTATCTGGCTTGTAGTATATACTATAGTCAGCATTATTCCTTTGAAACTCAAAGATTCCAAATAAGAATCTATCTTGCAATTCCAGACTCTTGGGGATTGTTTGAGGCCATATAGTGAATTTTTAAGCTTGCAGACCAAATGGGGGTTATCTTGGTCAGCAAACCCATCAAGCTGGTCCATATACTTGTGCTCATCAAGTTCTCCATTCAAAAGTGCAGTTTTTACATCCATTTGATGTATAAAAGACTTATATTTGGCTGCAATAGCCAATAATAATCTGATGGAATTAAACTTGGCTACCGGTGCAAAGGTCTCAGTATAGTCAAGTCCTTTTGTTTGAGAGTATCCTTTGGCCACAAGTCTTGCTTTGTATCTTTCATTTGTACCATCAGCCTTGTATTTTGTCTTGAAGACCCATCTGCATCCAATTGATTTTTGGTTGATTGGTAATTTGACTAAGTCCCAAGTTTGATTTTCCATCAGGGCCTGATATTCCTCAGTCATTGCAGATCTCCAAAACTTCGTCTGAGGGCTATTTAGGGCCTCTTTTACAGTCTGGGATTCATCAATATGGACTGAATAGGCATAGGCTAAGTTTGTACCCTCATTAATATAGTGATTTGGGCTATTTCTTGTCCGATTGGATCTCCAGGCATTTGATATTGGAATGATCACTTCTGGGATATTCCTGGGCACTGATTATGGCTGAATCACGGTTGTAAAGTCCTCTGGAGTGAAAAAATGTTGATTGTTTTGCTCTGATTCAATCCTGACAATTGGTGGACTTGATATCAAATTTTGGTCATAATCTGATGTCATTTTTTGTGAAAATTTTGCATTTTCATCAAGCAACACATCCCTGGACTTGATCAGCTTCTTTGCTTTGGTATTGTAGAGTCTGTATGCCTTACTCTCATTGCAGTAGCCCAAAAATATGCAGTTTACACTTTTTGGCCCAAATTTTGACTGATTTGTGGCCAGTTTTTTGGCATATGCTGTACACCCAAATATTCTTAGATGTTGTGCACTTGGTCTGTATCCATACCATGCTTCAAATGGAGTAGAATCACAAAGTATTCTGTTATAACTCCTATTCTTAAGGTATACAGTAGTGGCAACTGATTCCACCCAAAAATCATTGGATAATCTTTGATCATAGATCATAGATCTTGCCATATCAATTATTGCTCTGTTAGCACATTCTGCTATACCATTTTGCTGTGGGGAGTATGGTACAGTAGTCTCTTGCTTTATCCCATGAATTTTGCAGAAGTAGATGAAGAGTTTTAAGGTATATTCTCCACCATTGTCAGAGCGTATTTTCTTGATTTTTTCACCAGTTTCTCTCTCCACCATGGCTTTAAACTCCTTGAACTAAGACAGAGCTTCTTCCTGTTTCTCCATGAAGTAGACTCATTTGTATCTTGTATAATCATCAATAAAAGTGATTAAATACTTCATCCCGCCTATGGATAAATTTTGCATAGGCCCACACATATCTGAGTGAATTAGATCTAATTTTTTCTTAGTTTTGATTAACCCAGAGCTCTTGAACGGCTGTCTGGCTTGTTTCCCATATATGCAGGCTTCACAGTGTTCCAAATTAGCTGGGAGATCAATTTTCACTGCAGAAATTAGCTGATCTTTGATCATTTCACACTAATAATCAAAATTGATGTATCCAAATCTTGTGTGCCAAAGCATTGGTGTTTCTTCATTTAAGTTACTTATATTGGCTTCCAAATATGATGGAATATAAGTCAACTTGTATAGATTCTGATCTCTGATGCCCAAAGCAATATGGGCACCATTTTGATCAGTGATCCCGCATCCAGAATTGTCAAAACTGAAACTGAGTCCTTCTGCTGTGGCCTTGCTTACAGAGAGTAGGTTCTTGACTATTTCTGGTACGTAGGGTACTTCTTTAAAGGTCAGTGTATGGCTTCCTTCACTGCTTCTAAGATTTACTTGGATGGTTCCTTTGCTCACTGCATCAAGTGTTCTATTGTCACCCATGAAAACCTTCTTAATTGGAATTTCTTGATATTGGGTGAAAGTTCTTTAGACTTGTTCTGTTGAATAGTGCCACATTGAGCCATGAGTGCCAAATGATGCCTTAGTGTGCCAGAGAGGCCAAGTGAACCTATACTTAGCCACAGAGTGTGATACATAGCTCTGCATCTTCATGCAAAGTTGTCCCTTTGTTTCACCCATTGTGTTAGAGAAAATTCATTTTTTGACCTTTTGTTTTAGGTCAATTTTGTGCAGGATGTGTAAGAGCACAAAGGGACTGAAGTCATGCATGAGGTGCTCAATACCCATGGCACTCTGAATCTAGCTCCTGTGGCTTGTAACATGTCACAAAAATGCATGGCACTCTCTTGGTCCACTGGTACTATCTGGCACTATAAGTGCTTTGTATTTATCTTACTTTAGGGCATATAATTAAATATAGTGCCAGATAGTGCCAGTAGACCAAGATAGTGCCATGCATTTTTGTGACATGTTATAAGCCACAGGAGCTAGATTCAGAGTGCCATGGGTATTGAGTACCAGATGCATATCTTCAATCCTTTAGCGCTCTTATACATCCTGCACAATATTGATCCACAAAAAAACATCAAAAAATGGATTTTCTCCTGCATCATGGGTGAAACACAGGGGCTGCTTTGCATGAAGATGCAGATCTATGTTTCACACTCTGTGGCCATGTATAGACTCACTTGGCCTCTCTGGCACACTATGGCATCATTTGGCACTCATGGCTCAATGTGGCATTATCCAACAGAACAAGTCTTTTTTGGTGTGTAAAGTGTTGAGAAGCTCCAGAGTCAATATACCACATCTGAGAATCCTTGTTTGTAGTCATATTTAGTGCAGACATAAATAGTCTATCTTCAGTTGTTGTAGCATTTCCATATTCAGGCTTCTTTTGCTGATAATCTCTCTTCTTGAGACACCAGTCTGATGTGTGTCCTTTCCTTTTGCAGTAGTTGCAAAACAGGTTGCTGTTGCCTTTGTAGGGCCTTGGGTACCTCCTTTGTTGGTGATCATTGCTTGTTAAAGCATTTTCTTCTTCCTTCTTATTGGTGCTTGATTTTCTTAATTCTGTTGTAAGAGTCTTGGAGATATTGGAAGTGATTGGGAGAACAAGTAGATTATGTGGTTTTCACTTAATGATTTATTGAATGTAAAGTAGTATTTATACTTTTACCTGGTCTGGGCATTACAAACATGTAGAATAGGTTAAGGAAGGACCCAAGAACATGTGTGCAAAGTTTGGGGCTTTTTGGACAACTTTGAGAATTTTTCACGTTCTGGGTACCTGGTATTTTGGTGAAAATATTCTGGGTAAATCCCAACAAGGAATTTAGGTCAGTATTCTCTAGGATCTGAAGGTGATGATCTAAGTGACTAAGTTAGGTGAATATTTAGGTGGAAATACAAATTTTTACAACAGAAACATGCCACTTCTCTAGCCAAAACATCACATCATTCACCTGTTGCTGGGGGAAATAGGCTTGCAATTCATCAGTTAGCCTTCTGCTTCAGAGCTGTCACTCTATGTGCTTTATTCTGCAGTCTGCAATGTGCCTAAAGCCACCAGAAACTCATCTGACTCAATTTGTGCAAGGTCACAATTGCAGCTAGGTGATGATTTAGAAAGCTCTTTACAGATTTAGGCCTATGTCAAAAACACCTATTACTTTATTTCAAGATAATCAAGGATGTATACAATTGGGTAGAAATCCAACTTTTCATGCTAGAACCAAGCACATAGATATTAGACATCATTTCATATGTGAAGCTATAGAGAATAACTTAGTTAGCTTATTTTACTGTCCTACAGATGAAATGATAGCAGACATATTTGCCAAACCATTAGCTAGAGACAAGTTTGAATATCTTAGGTGAAAATTAGGACTAGTCAGTATGAACATTTAGCTGAGTGGGAGTGTTGTAAAAATTTGTATTTCCACCTAGATATTCACCTAACTTAGTCACTTAGATCATCACCTTCAAATCCTAGAGAATACTGACCAAAATTCCTTGTTGGGATTTACTAAGAATATTTTCACCAAAATACCAGGTACCCAGAACATGAAAAATTCTCAAAGTTGTCCAAACAGCCCCAAACTTTGCACAAATGTTCTTGGGACCTTTCTTAACCTATTTTACGTGCTTGTAATGCCAAAGCCAGTTAAAAGTATAAATACTACTTTTACATTCAATAAATCATTAAGTGAAAACCATATAATCCAATTGTTCTCCTAATCACTTCCAATATCTCCAAGATTCTTACAACACAAACAGCTTAACACTCAATGTTGTAATGCAATTATATCCCTTTTTTGTCCATACTCATGTGAATTTTAGACAGTCTTGTATTTTGGATATTGCATTTGCATGAATGTAGATTCAATGATGACCTACCATTGTAGGCATTATAAATAAAGCTATAGCACCATATACACTTGTATATGTAGCACTATTTCCCCCTTTGGTTTGATGCACTTCCATGTTTATATGCTGCAAAAAAAGCAAAGTTGTCTGGTTCCTTAGCAAGCCCCACTGCTAACAGCAGCAGAAGAACAGTGGACAACAGCTTGCATTGATATTCAGTGCAGCACGCAGGGCTAAGTCCAAAAAAGGCCATGTTGACAGTGTGGCCACTGAAGGTGATAATGCACACTCCTCAGGCTCTCAGTCAGGTAGGCAATTGTGAATAAATGCAGAGCCACAAGCTGCCCATAATGCTCAGGCAGATGAGACTGTAGCAAATGCAGTATATCTGGTTGGATACCAGCAAGTGGATATTATAACATCATCACTGCCCATATAGCAAGTATGCTGTTAGCTCTTACTAAGCATTAATGAGGCAATTAGGTGCAGTGGCTTACAGGATAGGTGCTAAGGCTCAGAGATATCACAAGATAGTCCACAAATTGGATGAGCAGATAATGCATGTCAAATAATCAATATCCTAGGTAGAGAATGCAGTATCTTTGCTGCAGAGAAGGAACTTAAGTAGCTCAATATCACAAAGAAGAACTGGGCCATATCCCCATATAACAGCAGAGGAACACCTCACAGTCTTTGAAGCACATCAACAGTGCCCAAAGATAAAGCCCACAGAAAGACCTATGACTGCATGAGAGGGAGAGACTGTGGTGTTTATACCCATGCCTAAAGATCAAAAGATATTAAGGATCTGCAAAGTCTTTTGATAGCTGCTGGTTTACAGTCTTCCATTTGGTACTTAAGTATATCTTGATTATACTTAGGCTGGCTTAGGGGATAGTCAAGGTACCTCTGTCTATGGAGAACTTTATCCCTAAGTAGTAGCTGAGCACTTCTAGATTAAATAGCTTGAACTCCTTAAATAGTCTGAACTTAGTCTCTGCAATTATTTCTAGGTTATTAGTGGCTAGAACAAGATCATCCACCTATAGTGCTAATAGAGCTGAATCTGCTCTATCTGGCTTGTTGTAGATACTATGATCAGCAGTATGACTTTGGAAACTCAGAGATTCCAAATAGGAACTTACCTTGCAATTCCAGGCTCTTGGTGACTGTTTCAGGCCATATAGTGTTGTTTGAGCTTGCAGACCAAATGGGGGATATCATGGTCAGCAAGCCCATTAGGCTGGCTCATGTACATGTCCTCATCAAGTTGCCCATTCAAAAATGCAGCTTTTACATCCATTTGATGATGAGAAAGCTCATATTTGGCTGCAATGGTCAATATCAGTCTGATGAAACTTAACTTGACTACAGGTGCAATGGTCTCAGTATAGTCCAGTCATTTTGTTTGAAAGTATCCTTTGGTCACAGGTCCCGCTTATTATCTTTCAATTGTACCATCAGCCTTGTATTTTGCCTTGAGGGACCCATATGTATTTGATTGATATTTGGTTGGTTTGTAATTTGACCAAGTCCCAAGTTAGATTTTCCATCAGGGCCTGATACTCCTCAGTCATTGCATATCTGCAAAACCTTATCTGAGGGCTATTTTGAGCCTCTTTTACAGTCTGGGCTCATCAATATGGACTGAATAGACATAGGCTAAGTTTGTACCCTTATTGAAATAGTAATCTGGACTATTTCTGGTCTGCTTGGATCTCCTGGCTTGTAACACTGGAATGATCACTTCTGGGATATTCCTGGTCACTGATTCAAGCTGAACTATGGCTGTAGAGTCCACTGGAGTGAGAAAGTCTCATTGTTTTGCTCTGATTCAATCCTGACTATTGGTGGGCTTAAGATGAGGTTTTTGTCATCATCTGATGTCTTTTTTGTGAGCATTTTGCATTTTCATCAAACAACACATCCCTGGACTTGCTCAGCTTCTTTGCTTTGATAGTGTAGAGTCTGCATGCTTTACACTAATTGCGGTAGACCAAGTATATTCATCTTACACTTTCTGGCTCAAATTTTGACTGATATCCAGGCAGTGTCTTGGCATATGGTGTGCGCTCAAATATTCTTAGATGTTCTGCACTTGGTCTATATCCACATCATGCCTCAAATGGAGCAGAATCCCAACGTATTCTGCTATAACTCCTATTTAAGGTATACAGCTATGGCTACTGATTCCACCAAAAAATCATAGAATAATTTTTGATCATGGATCATAGATCTTGCCATATCAGTTATTGATCTGTTTGCACACTATGTCACTATGTTTTGCTGTGGGGAGTATGGTATAGTAGTGTCAGGCTTTATCCCATGAGTTTTGCGCCTGTGGATGAAGTGCTTTGATGTATATCCTCCACCATTATCTGAGTGTATTTGATTGGTTTTTTCACAAGTTTCTCTCTACCACATGGCCTTGAACTCCCTGAACTTAGACAGAGCTTCTTGTGTTCTTTCCATGAAGTGGACCCATGTGTATCTTGTATAATCATCAATAAAAGTCCACAATGTTGAAGGTGTTGTAAGAGTCTTGGAGATAAGTGAAGTGATTGGGAGAACAAGCAGATTATGTGGTTTTCACTCAATAAATTATAGAATGTAAAAGTAGTACTTGTACTTTTACATGGTCTTGGCATAACAAACACATAAAATATGCTTGACAAGGTCCCAAGAACATGTGTGCAAAGCTTGGGGCTGTTTGGACAACCTATCAAACTTTCATATTCTGGGTATCTGATATTTTGGTGAAAATATTCCAAGTAAATCCCAAGGAGTTAAGTCAGTATTCTATAAGATTTGTAGGTAATGATCTATGTGACTAAGTTAGGTGAATATTTAGGTGGAATTCCAGATTTTCACAACAGGGAGGACCCTGCAAGGTGGGTGCAAAGTTTGGATGGCCTTGGTGGGCAACTTTGGGAAGTATCATATCCAGAGTACTTTACATTTGGCAATGGCATCCCAGGTAAACCTGGTCATAAGGGTGGTCCAAGTTGATGGAAATCTCTGGGTACAAGAAAGATTTTATTCACAACAAGGCAATACATACAATGGGTACTGGTGGGGGCAGCATTCCAGCTAAACAGGTTGACATTCACCAGACACTAGGCATTCACAGAGCATTCTCCCTAGTATCACTCCACCAGGACTCAATCATGGTATAACTTCAGCAGCAATTCCCATTGCACCCTCTGCAGAGTCAGTGTTGGACTATCAAATCCCAAGCACCAACCCGCAGACCTATTGGCATGGGCCAAGTGGCCAAGGAAGTCAGGGAGTGGGGGAGGACACTGCTGATGGTCAGCAGGGTATCCGTATCTGGCTGGGATCAAAGGGCATCTTCACTTCCCTATAAAGAAACCGATACACCCAGGGATTCACTCACCGCGGACAAAGAGGCACCAGCCATCCGGCCTATGGCACCTGACGCATGCAGTGGGTTGGACCACCGGTCTATTTGATTAAGATCAGCAATCCAGTCCAGAGATTGGATTCAGTCCGTCCTCCAGTCGTATCCATTGAAATCCCCACTGTTACATGTTTCACCTTCCCTATCATATAGCGTGGTCACGAATTGATGAGCCCGATTCCAGCCAGCACCCACTCATGCCAGACTTAACCCTACCAGCCATCGTAGCGCGGATACTCTCCAGCGACCGTACAGAAGCCAAGTTCACCAAGGAGACGTTCCCACCGAACCAGAAAGGTCCGGGGAGCCCCGTCTTCTCTCCCGCACGCTCGCTTCACGTCATACTCACCACCTTTCCACCAGTCCGTTCGGTTCGACGGGTCGTGTTCAGTTACGCCCCTGGCTGGAAGGTGGAGTACGTACGGCTCATCCCGCGTTTGTTTCCCGAGGTGAGGGAGTTGCTCATCGGCTCCAAACAAGACCGAACCCAGGCCTCTCCGGTGTTCGTGCAGGATGTAATCCACCTGATGTGGGAGCTTCCGTTGGAGGTGGTTGAGCTTTACCAAGTGTCGGCCGACAAGACGAGAGCCTACCAACTACCTCGAGGTGGGCCGGTTTCTGGCCACACCCTTCGGGTGTGGAAAGTGCGCATGTCCGACAGGGTATTCGGCGAGGCCACCTGGGAGCTTTTCCCCAACGTAGAGGTCTATCACGACACCCACCTCCCGTTTAGCGTACTACCCCGATGGAGCAGGCTGAAAGAGCTTGTCTCCATGGTGATCGTGGCCGACACCAACCTCTGCTTCGTCCACCCAGGTCTGGAGAAGTTCTCGTTTCTGGTGGCGATGAGGAGGAGGTTTAAGACGTGGAGCATCGGTGGCTCCGCCCCCATGCTGAAACAGTTCAAGTTCGAGTCGTTGCGGTTTCTGAGGATCGAGGGAATTCCGGAGATGCTCGCCGCCTGCAAACACTTGGAGGTGATCGACATCAACTGCGTGGACTCTTGGAAAATCGTCTGGGAGGTTACCAGAGAATGGGACTCCGCCCGAGACACCAAACTTATCGTCACCGACAATTTCTCCTCCCTTTCCGAGGTGGAACGCTGGTATTACATCGTCGAGATGGTCCAAGAAGGAAGAAATCTCCACCCATCCTCCGTATTTGGCAGTATTACTGAGGAGCGCCAGTTCGATGATGTCAAGAGCTGGCTATACGAAGTCAGCACCGAATTGAAGAAAGATCGCATCGGCGACTACTTTTGGAAACTGGATGCCGGATCGTTGGCGCCGTTCGTCCACCTCAAAATCATCGAGTTCTCCAACGTCGACGCGATCACCACCGCCGCCTTCGATACCATCACCTCCAGTTTATCTCACCTGCAACAACTGCTGTTAACC
Organism: Basidiobolus meristosporus CBS 931.73; assembly: GCA_002104905.1. Classification (NCBI taxonomy): domain Eukaryota; kingdom Fungi; phylum Basidiobolomycota; class Basidiobolomycetes; order Basidiobolales; family Basidiobolaceae; genus Basidiobolus; species Basidiobolus meristosporus. The sequence goes on along the minus strand of MCFE01000043.1, from coordinate 57,899 downwards.
GCCAGCCCGGGCAGCAAAAACCGCGAATTCACGGCGATTCGGTTGCAATCCAATAGCCTTCAAACCTTGATCCTGGACGGGTTTGTCTGCCTGCAGGGATACGAGTTTCTAAGCCATTCCTTGAGAACACTCGAAATCAACAACTGTGGGCATCATCACGACTGTATACTGGACGATGCCACAGTCGAATACCATCCCAACTTTGGCAATTTCGGGGAGCTCCTGCTGCGAGACCTGCTTGACGAAAGCCCGTCGGTTTGTCTTCCAACATTGTCAGAGCTGACGATATCTCACGAGAGCACCGGGGCTGAGGTAACATTCGCAGGAAGATTACTGGTGGACGTAACATGCCAAGCTGGCCATCCGAGTCTGGAGAAGCTCACCCTCTATAATTGTGCACACATCCACGCCCTGCGGCTGACTGAGCTGCCCAGACTAGTTGAGCTCAATGTTACCTACGAGGAGAACCTGTTCAAGGGACTGCCAGGCTCTGTACAGCTGGGTATGGGTCATCGTGTGCTTGAAGGGACCATTGATCTTCCCTTCTGCTAGCGCGATGTTGTCAGATTGATGCTGCCTCACGCACTGTACTATATTTGGCGTTGATCAGATTCACCAAGGTATCATGTTGGCATCGCTTCACGTGACAACGGCCACTAGCCTTGCGATGTATATAAATTCGTATTAAATTAAATTGATGGGAGTTCGGGCAACAAACACCAAGAGCGTGATTTGCCGTCTGAGACAGAGACTTTGACAACCTGTTCTGTGGAGACATGTATTAATGAACCTACGAACGTGACCAACTCACTCGATATGGCGAATATAGCCGTTAATGAAATTTCCCAATGCCAATTACGTATCATCGCTATTTGCCACCAGTATTTGTCATCACACATTTAAATTAGATCTTAGGTGCGAGATTCTGAGCAATCCTTAAAATCTTTATATCGCTTTGGGTTTTGGTATCAGCCGAATTCATGCCACTTGCCCTTCTCGTGTAAACCCCACTCTTCTATGACTGTTCAATCGTTCGACAAGGCGAGGCTTCTTGGCCATCCCGATAACGGGAAAAATGGGGACGACACCTTCACAACCGGCACTGAGACCACAGCCTTGCTTGGTGATGCAAGCAGGTTTCTGGACGTTGACCCAGAGAAATGGTATTCTGAAATTCCCAAAGAGGCGTACTCCATTCTAGCCAAGGCATTACCCATTCTTTTGGCCTCATTCCTGACCAGCCTGACCAAGTATGGAACGGTGTTCTCCCTGGGACAGTTGGTATGTTGTGAAGCGAACGCTCTATTCGTCGCCGTTCTAACCCTCCAGGTCGTTGAAAGGGCACCAAAGAGCTGGCCGCATGTGCCTTGGGAGGGGTGTTTGAAGCTTGCACAGCTGTCTCTCCATTCCTGGGAGTGATCACTGCATTGGAGACCCTATGTAGCCAGGCGCACACCGGTAGTGAGGATAAGCACCTACTTGGGGTGTATCTCCAGCGGGCCATTGTGATCCAATCCATCGCATTCCTCCCGATCATATGGATTTGGACCTATGCAGAGCCGATCCTGATCTCCATTGGGCAAAACCCTGAGATCGCGCGAATGGCGGCTACCTTCATCGTTTGGTCAATCCCAGCGGCGATCTGCTCAGTGTACGCCGAGTGTGTCAAAAGATATTTGAATGCGCAAGGTTCGATCGATCTCCCAGGTCACCATCCCCTTTGATTCAAGGTTAACCTTACTGGTCATTTAGGTTTCATGCGTGCATCAGCAGCCGTGTCGGCCATCACGGCACCGATATGCTTGGGCTTATTCTACCTCCTGGTCGTGCACCCGCCCACATCGCTGGGATTCATTGGCGCCCCCATAGCGGCAGGAATCACCAATTTCCTCAACTTGCTTCTGTGTGTTGGGTACGCGATGCTGATCGAGGGCAGCCAGGGGTGGGGCGGGTTCAGCAAGAAAGCATTTGAAGGGTGGTGGTCCTTCCTGAGCCTTGGATTTCCAGGAATGATCATGATAAGCAGTGAAGTATGGGCTTTCGAGATCATCACCTTGGCCACTTCGTACCTGGGCACGGTGGCGCTAGCTGCCCAGACAATCATCGGAACCACCTTGATGCTGTTTGTGTTGATGTCGTTGGGTAAGCGCTTCGTTACGAATCAGTGGAGCAAGCCAGGATTAACTGGATGGTTTGTTGAATAGGAATCACCATTGCTGCATGCAACCGCGTTGGAAATCTGGTGGGCTCTGCGCAGCCACATCGAGCATCGCTCATGGCAAAGGTGGCTTTGACGATGGGTGCGGTGGTGGGAGTACTGAATTGCAGTATTGTATGGGGACTTCGGGACGTCTGGGGATATCTGTACAATCACAACGACGACGTGGTGGCGTTCGTTTCCAATATCCTCCCGGTGATTGCAGTCATTCTGGTAAGGATTCTCCGCGTTAGCATGTCTATCACCCGTCCATCAGTAACAACGGTTGTTGTCAGCTCTTCCAATCCGTAGGCAGCGTGTGCAATGGAATCCTGCGTGGCTTGGGGAAACAGAAGATCGGAGCGCTTCATCAAGGTTGGGACTTACTACGTTGTTGCACTACCAGCCGGCTTCGCCTTAGCCTTTTATGGACATCTCGGCTTGAAAGGCCTCTGGGTAGGGGTGTTACTAGCATACATTATATGCTTCGTGCTGGAATTCGTCGTGGTGATTCGCACCGATTGGAGCGCCGAAGTGCGAAAATGCCAGCACAGAATATCGGCTTAATCCGATATGTCACCTGTAATGGCACCACCACCACCACCACCACCGCTCTATTTCACTTCTTACCTGTAATAACTCCGCTGCCATTACCACGCTACCCTGACCCATAATAACCCTATCACCACCACATTTACGGAATAAAGCTAGCTTTGAGCTAGCATTGATTTTGCATTGTAGCGAAATAACCACTCCGCTGGTGGAATATTCCAGCGATTTCGGCGTAGTGATTTGATTTGTTGGACCCAGGACTGTTCGGTGGTGGCGATTTGCTGGCTGGATTAGGGCGTGGATTAGGGTTAGGGTTAGTGCAGTATGCATCTGATATATTTGTGTTCATGAGGGAATTCATGGCGAATTGCGTGGTTGGTGACGATATCATGCGTTTTGACCCCTGTCGTTGACTCAGTGTCTCATATGAGCCTGGGTAGGGCGCGCTCAATCTCCTGATATTTCGTAACCCTATTGTCCACAATAATAGACCAGATCCTAGGTCCTCTTTCCTAAGGAAGTTATTGCTTTATTACTTTGAGATACACCTGACTCTTTTGCCGCATTTTGTATCAACATGGTAAATCTCGTTCCTAAGCCAGTTGTCATGTCCTCCGCGGTGTAATAACCTTAGTTCGTGGCATGGGAACATATAGGATGAAGAATATGATGTCATCGTTTTGGGTACCGGTTTGACCGAATGCATCCTCTCCGGCTTGCTTTCCGTCGAGGGCAAGAAGGTTCTCCACATGGATAGAAACGACTATTATGGTGGTGAGAGTGCCAGTTTAAATCTTACCCAGGTAACCACGCCCGCCATCTTCGTCACTGAGTCCCTCCTTTCTGAACACTCGCCATCCCCTTAGCTCTACAAAAAGTTCCGTGGTGGCCAAGAGCCCCCCGCTTCCATCGGCCGCGACCGTGATTACAACGTGGACTTGATTCCCAAGTTCATGATGGCTAACGGTGAGCTTGTCAAGATCTTGACCCACACCGACGTCACTCGTTATCTGGAATTCCGACAGATTGATGGCTCCTATGTCTATCGCAGTGGCAAGATCAACAAGGTCCCTTCCAACGAGGTTGAAGCCCTTACCAGCCCCTTGATGGGTTTCTTCGAGAAGCGTCGCGCTAAGAAGTTCTTCGAGTTCCTCCAGAACTGGAGGGACGAAGATCCCTCTACACACCAAGGTATTGGCAAGAAACAAGCATGGTTAAGCCGGATCGAGGTGACCTAACGAACTTCTCCCGTCTATCCTAGGACTCGACCTGGACAGAAACACCATGGACGAAGTGTATACCAAGTTCGGACTCGAACCAGGAACCAAGGACTTTGTCGGTCATGCCATGGCTTTGTACCTAGATGATAGGTAAGTAGCTCCCCGAAAGCCCACAGGTATATGGAAAGTCGGCTAATATATCCCTTTGGAAACTAGCTATTTGCACAAGCCAGCCCGTGAGGCTTATGAGCGTATTGTTCTGTACATCTCATCCATGGCCAGATACGGAAAGAGCCCCTACATCTACCCTCTCTACGGATTGGGTGAGCTTCCTCAAGGATTCGCCAGGTTCGTACACAGTTGCACGCTTTTCCAATCCAGCGCACTTACACAGCCGGTACATCGCATAGATTGAGTGCTATCTATGGTGGCACCTACATGCTCGACAAAAAGATCGACGAGATCATCTATGACGATAACGGTGTCTTCCAAGGTGTCAAATCTGACGGGGAGACCGTTCGCGCCAAGCAGGTGATTGGTGACCCATCCTACTTCCCCTCCAAGGTCCGCAAAGTGGACCAAGTCATCAGAGCCATCTGCCTTCTTCAACATCCAATTCCCAACACCAACAATGCCGACTCCATCCAAATCGTCATCCCTCAGAACCAGATTGGCAGAAAGAACGGTAAGTCGTGACACCCACGCGCCACCCCGCCCACCGGGCTCACCTATCTGTGTTTGCTAGATATCTACATTGCCTGTGTGTCCGCGGCGCACAATGTCTGCGCACAGAACTACTACCTGGCCATTGTCTCCACTATTGTTGAGACCGGCAATCCCGAAGCCGAAATTAAGCCCGCCATGGACTTGCTTGGCCCAGTCACTGAGAAGTAATTCGATTTTTCGGGGATTTTCGGGAGCTTTTCGGTTGGAACTCATCATTATTCCATCTAGGTTTGTGGCCATCTCGGATCTTGAGGAGCCCAAGGAGGACGGTACCAAGGATCAAGTCTACATTTCTCGCTCCTATGATGCCACCTCTCACTTCGAGTCGGTGTGCGACGAAGTCAAAGATGTCTACAAGAGAGTCACTGGTCATGATCTTGTGCTTACACAACGCTTGCGACAGGAAGATGAGCAAGCAGAGATGGCTGCCCAGTAATTGTCATCACAACCCACACTACAAACGTACACCCTTTTCCATCAGAAGCTTCGTTCCTGACAAACCTTTCACTTACAATTTATTAATAAATCAGACAGTCAATGAATTCATTGGTCAGAGTGTATGTACTTCAATCCTTTAACACACGTTGGAGATTATACTGCCGTTTGTTTTAGAAAGTAGTGCTACATAATGACTGGTTTTGAATGGGTTTATTTATTAGTTCAGAAGAACCAAATGAATTAGAATCGAATGTACAGTTTTTGAGCGGGTTGACTGGGAAACCGTTGAGATAAAAATATGTACAGTTTTGGCAACGGGTTGTCTGTAACCGCAGTGGACGCTTGTCTCAACCTCCTCCTCCCCCCGCCGCAAGCTCTCCCCCCGTTCCACTTCCCTTCACGCGCCGTTCATTCTTCTAAACAAGAGGCCACTTGGCCTTGAGCTTGCGTCCGAGTCCTGCTCTCTCAGCCACCTCTCGGGCATGCTTGTTCGCCTCGGTGATCACCTCCGCTTCGTCCATGGTCTTGAGCTCTCCTCCTTCAACCACAATCTTGCCATCCACAACAACAATGTCCACCTGGCCACCGGTGGCGGTGTAGACCAGGGTGGAGACTGGGTTGAAGTCCGGGGTGGAGTTGAGTCGCTTCAAGTCAACCACAACCAGGTCCGCCTTCTTGCCGATCTCCAACGAGCCAATCTCGTCCTCGAGTCCGAGCGCCTTGGCTCCGTTGATGGTGGCCATCTCGAGGGCAGTCTCGGCTGGCACAATCACCGGGTCAAGGGTGCGAGCTTTGTGGAGGATGGCGGCGAGATGCATCTCGCGGATCATGTCGTAGGTGTTGTTGCATGGCGCTCCATCAGTACCCAGGCAGACGTTCACCTGGTTGTCTAGCAACTCGGGGACCTTGCAGATTCCAGAGGCAAGCTTGCAGTTGGAGGTGGGGTTGTGGGAAACGTGGGTGCCCGACTCACGGAGCTTCTCCATATCCTCATCTTCGAGCCATACCATGTGCACAAGCACTGTTTTCTTGCCAAGCATGCCAACGCTCTCGGCAAAGCCGACTGGGCTGAGGTCATACTTTTCCTTACAGTACTTCATGTCAGCACTGACCTCGGCACAGTGCATGGTGATCCCCATGTCCTTCTCCTTGGCAATGGAGCACATCTCTTTGTACAGCTCGGGGGTGACCCCACCTGGAGTACGGGCGCCGAACCATACATGGACTCGATCATCACCTGAGCCATGCCACTTGTCATGCGCCTTCAGTACTCCGAGCAAGCTGGTCTCACGATCCTCCACAAGCCCCGGATGCATAGCGAAGCTGTCTTTCGTGGCGTAGGTGCCCACATCCATGACAATCCCACCCAAGCAGGCACGGATTCCACTCTCAATACAGGCCTCGGCAATCCCATCGAATCCATACCGGTGTGCCAGCATGGCCTCGAGGAAAGTGGTTGTCCCGGACTTGAGCATCTCAGCGATGGTGAGTCGAGCAGCAGCATACCCATCCTCATTGGTGAAGTTCCCTTGGAGCACCCAGACTCTCTCGCACAACCAGCCGATCAACTCCAGATCGTCAGCGGCGCCACGAAGCAAGGACTGTGCGAGATGGACATGAGTGTTGACCAAACCGGGGATGATCAGCTTCCCCTCGACATCCACGACCTTCTCGTCGGGATAGCGAGCAGTCAGCTCAGCAGCTTTACCGATATCAGCGATGCGGTTGCCCTCAGTGCGAATAGCACCGTTGAGAATGATTTCTCTACGGGCATTCATGGTGATGATGGTGGCGTTGGTGAAAAGCATGTTGCTAAATATGGTTTTGAGTTCTGCTCAAGTCCACCGTTGCTTTTATAATTCGGAGCATATTCTGACCGTTCGCTCCCAAGGCCAACTTCATTACCACACTTAGTGGCAACTGATCAAGAACAGGGTCTAACCATTCTACTCACCACACGGAAAGCTCGCGACCTAAATTGGCTTGAAATCGACGGGAAGTGGCGCTTACCTGTTTGTTGGGTCCAATATTACTATGAGGCTAGTTCAGTGGGAAAGCATGCGGAATAGTAAGGAAACATTCTTTCACACATGACTGACTCAAGATTATCAATTCTCATCTAGCCAATGGTCTGTCAATAATGCTCCATTTGGATTTATTTCCCAGGCAAATATAACGCTAAGAACAGATTCGATAATTACCCTGTGGAGAACGCGTATGATTGGTATAGATTCTATTGTACAATGATTCACATGGTTGGGACTAATTCAGATATAAATACTCCTCTGTCTGCCCCTATACATCTCAGTCAATTTGTTCGCCATGTTATTCACCAATGCAACCATCATCACCATGAATGCCCGTAGAGAAATCATTCTCAACGGTGCTATTCGCACTGAGGGCAACCGCATCGCTGATATCGGTAAAGCTGCCGAGCTGACTGCTCGCTATCCCGACGAGAAGGTCGTGGATGTCGAGGGGAAGCTGATCATCCCCGGTTTGGTCAACACTCATGTCCATCTCGCACAGTCCTTGCTTCGTGGCGCCGCTGACGATCTGGAGTTGATCGGCTGGTTGTGCGAGAGAGTCTGGGTGCTCCAAGGGAACTTCACCAATGAGGATGGGTATGCTGCTGCTCGACTCACCATCGCTGAGATGCTCAAGTCCGGGACAACCACTTTCCTCGAGGCCATGCTGGCACATCGGTATGGATTCGATGGGATTGCCGAGGCCTGTATTGAGAGTGGAATCCGTGCCTGCTTGGGTGGGATTGTCATGGATGTGGGCACCTACGCCACGAAAGACAGCTTCGCTATGCATCCGGGGCTTGTGGAGGATCGTGAGACCAGCTTGCTCGGAGTACTGAAGGCGCATGACAAGTGGCATGGCTCAGGTGACGATCGAGTCCATGTATGGTTCGGCGCCCGTACTCCAGGTGGAGTCACCCCCGAGCTGTACAGAGAGATGTGTTCCATTGCCAAGGAGAAGGACATGGGGATCACCATGCACTGTGCCGAGGTCAGTGCTGACATGAAGTACTGTAAGGAAAAGTACGATCTCAGCCCGGTCGGCTTTGCCGAGAGCGTTGGCATGCTTGGCAAGAAAACAGTGCTTGTGCACATGGTATGGCTCGAAGATGAGGATATGGAGAAGCTCCGTGAGTCGGGCACCCACGTTTCCCACAACCCCACCTCCAACTGCAAGCTTGCCTCTGGAATCTGCAAGGTCCCCGAGTTGCTAGACAACCAGGTGAACGTCTGCCTGGGTACTGACGGAGCGCCATGCAACAACACCTACGACATGATCCGCGAGATGCATCTCGCCGCCATCCTCCACAAAGCTCGCACCCTTGACCCGGTGATTGTGCCAGCCGAGACTGCCCTCGAGATGGCCACCATCAACGGAGCCAAGGCGCTCGGACTCGAGGACGAGATTGGCTCGTTGGAGATCGGCAAGAAGGCGGACCTGGTTGTGGTTGACTTGAAACGACTCAACTCCACCCCGGACTTCAACCCAGTCTCCACCCTGGTCTACACTGCCACCGGTGGCCAGGTGGACATTGTTGTTGTGGATGGCAAGATTGTGGTTGAAGGAGGAGAGCTCAAGACCATGGACGAAGCGGAGGTGATCACCGAGGCGAACAAGCATGCCAGAGAGGTGGCTGAGAGAGCAGGACTCGGACGCAAGCTCAAGGCCAAGTGGCCTCTTGTTTAGAAGAATGAACGGCGCGTGAAGGGAAGTGGAACGGGGGGAGAGCTTGCGGCGGGGGGAGGAGGAGGTTGAGACAAGCGTCCACTGCGGTTACAGACAACCCGTTGCCAAAACTGTACATATTTTTATCTCAACGGTTTCCCAGTCAACCCGCTTCAAAAACTGTAAATTTTCAACATAACTTTCAGCGGTTTCCCAGTCGACCCGTTCAAAAACTGTACATTTATTTTCATGGTTCCAGTCGACCCATTCAAAAACTGTATATTCAACAATTAAAGCCCCGACGTGATCTATTAATTACATGCCCTTTATTTCGTCAAGTACCAGTTGACAGTCATATTATACAGTAGAAATACACATGGACGGGTGACTATGAATGATACGCGGGTGGCGGCGCAACCTGCAAGATGCTTCCATTTTCGTAATTCGGAACCGGATCGTACTCGTATTCGTAGCTGATGGCAGTGCTGTAAAGCGGGGGGTCATCGACAGACGGGGTGTCTACCTCCCTGACCTCGTGACTGGAAATGACCACTGGATCTCGCGATCTACGGGTGAAGGCGAACGGAGACCGATACGGAGGAAACCTTTGATGATGACAGTAGGCATTGTTGACAAAAGATGCTACGGAGAACGGAATCATGGATGCTCAGCGTGGGAAGACACCTAGAAGCGACAAAAAATAACCTAAATAGTCCGAGTCCTGATGGACGCTTATATATAGATTTCATATGGGGGAGCTCGGTTATCAGTAACACTCCTGCCGATAGCCGAGGTGTATCGGCTCATAGTTTGGCCTGAATCCTCCCTCCTCAAATCAAACCAGACTTTCCTAAAATATCAAAAATCACGATGCTAACCGACTTAACTAACCAATGCGTGAATGGGGAATTTATCTGATTGAGAACGGGGGTGATGTAATATACATTAGACACAGTCAAGCCTAGTCAACACGAGGAATATTGGTAGATGCTGGTTACTGACGGAGGCCGGGAATGATATACCGGCGGAGGGTCCTGCACCATGCTTTGGTAATAACCGGGCAGCAGACCTGATGTTGATGCAGTGTAAACAGGTGGCACGCCACGCTCAGACTCATTTTGCAGCGTTTTTATCTGGACGCTTACGGCCCGGAAAGTGATCCCAATGGCCAGGAGGATCATAAATGCTGTGAAGCCGATGGTCACTTCAACTACGTAATCATAGGCCATCTGAAGAGTAGATATGAACGACCAGTGGGGTCATATGGTCTTTATAAGCCTCTGTCTCTTGTTCGGACATCCAGACAGCCAGTCAAACATCCAAGGGGAGCGACAGTCAAGAGTCAGACACTGGAGAGGGGGATGTTGTAGTCATTTTCTTCTCATATCACACAAGGGGGACAGGTCAGGTTGCGTAATATTGTGCTTGATATGGTGAGTTTATTACAAAGGATTGATGGGAAATTATGCCGAGGTCTACTACTACTATACAATTGCATTATTATTTAGATTGACTATTAATGGCGGGTGGAATGATACACCGGAGGCGGCGGTTCGATGGAAGCCTCTGTTGTGTAGTTTAGTTGGGTGGGCTGATAAGCGGGAGGTGGCTCACTCGTGGACAACTGTTGCATATTTAACGCAGGTCTCTGAGTGTAGGAGGGAAGAGCCTCAGTAATCCCTTCAGGATTTTCCTCGGGTGCTCTATGGACACCTTCTTCCAGACAAGATGTCTCCTCCATCTCCTCTCTTCGTCGAGATCTCTTGCGATAGTGATTAGAGTAAGAGATCATTACTCCCAGAAACACTATTAGCAACACAATGATTGCAATGACGAATCCAATGATGTATTCGGGCTTGATCCCTGAGGTGGAACCCATTGTATGTGGTATGGCGTTCAGGATGTGTTCAGGATGTGTTCAGGACAAATTAGTACCAAATGTAAGATTACGTTGGGCAAAAGCCGAACACTGCTTTTATACAAAACCACCCTGGCTCGTCCGGAATATTGGCTAATTTCTGATGGGATTCCTCCGGATCTAGAAGGAGAATAAGAGAGGTGAATCCGCCTATTGTAATTATAGAAATGAATGACACTAATGGTTCCATAAGCGGTATATGCATCGTCCATTCAAGTACCTTCTACCCTTAGGATCGGCAATGGAATTTAATAAAGCCATTCTGTGGCAATAGTGTTTATTGACAATTCTATACAAGCATATTTGATATTGCGTTTATTTGCAATTCTATACAAGCATATTAATACAGTGACTCAGTGTAAACCTGAATTCGGGTTGAGGTTTGGGAGCGAGGTAACCGCGATCGAAGACTCTCCGGCGGTGGACGCCCCACCTCAAGCGATGTCTCTGCACGAAGGATCGCCGGCCTCTCTGGCAGTGGCATCTGCGACCTGTAGGATGGCGCTCGCGACTCATACAATGGCGGCGGGGTCAATGGGATGTTGCTAGTGTTCATCTCGATAACATTGACATCATTCCGCAAGACAGTTGTTGAGGGGCAGATTTGGTGAGCATTGGGCTGTGCAGAATATTGCGGTGGTGTTTCATGCAGTTCATTAACACTTTGATTAGGGCGCCAAACCATCACAGGAACCGTATCCGATCCAGGGTTGACCTGAAAGTTCCTCTTGTAATAGCGAGAGGAGCAAATGATGATGCAGACGATGAGGAGTAAGAGAAGTACAAGTACTATGATGAAAGCCATGTTGGAAAAAACTGCCATTGCCTTGGCTCAAACATGACAACTCAGGAGCCGGCGTATTTTATACTGGCTGCACGATGCCGACCATCTCTTACGGCTAATCCATAATATCGAGCCGGACCATGACATCAAAATGACCAACGGTTGATTCAGCCCAATATAATCAACATGCATATCTTGCTTTTTAAGCATGCTTCTAATCAACCTTCTAAATCGCCTATTCTACCCACGATTCTAAACAACTTCATATATTGGTGCCCCATTGATTTTCATGAAGAAATTTAGGCCTTTTTTTGGTTGGGGGTGTGCATTTGGGGTTGCGATGGCGAGCTAACAGGGGCGAAGAATCTCGAGCAATTGGGGCGGGGTAGAGATGGGCGATGGGAAATGGGAAATGAGAATACTGTTAGTTGGCTAGTATTTGTTCAGTTTAGGCTTCTGGTTGAACCCTTTACGATATTTTCGAAATGTCTTTCCGTCAACTACAACGTTGTATTCGCCCCGCCTCTTCAGTCTTGAAGAACGCTCAAAGGGCTCAAGCTCTCACCGTTAACCCCTGTGAAGCCAGACTTGCCCATTCCTTCTCTAAGCCTCAATATGTTGACCCCGACCCACAGATTGGCGACTACCCTAACTTGCCTTGGGAGAACAAGCAATTGAGATACCCCCGTGATTACTGGGACCAGACCGAAAGAAGAAACTTCGGTGAAGCTGTAAGCCTCTTTTTGTGCTGGTTGAAACGCCGCAGCCTAAACATTGAATCCTCCTAGGTCCCTGAGCAAGATGAAGTTCTCGGTGTGTGGATTACCGATCCTAACCCCATCAACCCCTGGAGAGCTCTTGGTGAATTGATTGTTGTTGGTTCCATCATCGTTGGTGGAGCCATTGCCTTGGCCAAATATGCCTTGCCCGATCGCGAGCTTGCGGTAAGTAGGATTTCTCAATGCTAAGGGAAGGGGTCGATAATAACAACCATGCCAAGGTCCCACGTGACTACCCTTATGACGGTTTGAGAGTCGAGATGGGTAGCGATCCCAACAACAAGGAAGATCTATCCAGAAGCGTAAGTTCCATTTTCCACCCTAAGAACCAGAACCAGTACACGAACTGACCAAATTTGCAGGCTCGTACATTTGAGGCCAATTGAATATAAATCTTTCAGCAGCATTCAACACATAAATTCCTTTGTACTCCAAGTCAACCTTCCAAATAAATCACGAGTTTTAACAACAGTTACGAAATTCTCATCTACATCAGTAGCTGGGGTTAGGTTTGGTGACTGGGCGATTGGGAGATTGGGTGGATCTGCTTTTGACAACATGATGACATGATTTAATATCGGCTAAACGCTATCGTCCATTTGCCATGATTTAATACGCTATCGTCCATTTGTCTGCTATGAGCACATCGTGCTTCTTTATGTGGAAACTTGAGCGTCAACGGTGCGCTAACGAGATGCCCTCGGGCTAGTATAAATATCGAGCGATTGTGTCTCATCCATCATAAACCCACCAAGTAATCAACAATGAAATTCACTGCTGCTCTCGTCGCTGTTATCTTTGCCTCCTTGGCCTCTGCTAAGGTAGTCACAATCACCTCAGTAGTCCCCGCTGTTCCTACAGAGAACACTGAATCTCCACAGCCTTCGGAGAGTGCAACCACTTCCTCTCCAATCGCCACCAGCGCCTCATCGGCAATTAGCAGTGTTTCTTCTGATGCAAGCTCTGCTGCTAGCAGCGTCTCTTCTGATGCTAGCTCAGCCGCGAGTAGCGTCTCTTCTGATTTCACTAGCGCCACCTCGGATGCCGCCTCCAGTGTAGCGTCCGTCACCTCCCAGATTTCATCTGCGGTGAGCTCAATCAACTCGGAGGCGAGCTCCAAGATCTCCTCGGTAAGTAGCTCCATCGCTGGTGGAGCCACCCAAACACCAAATGCAGCCCGCAGCTTGAAGGCTGGTGAGTTAGGGGTGCTTGCTATTGTTGGCTATGCCGTCGCTGCTTTGTAGGAATCAGAAACTGATGTCACTTGGTGAAGCCGAATTTTGAAATAAACCAACATTTGCCATCCAGATTTGCGGGACTTCGAACGAGCGATCGAACAGGTTGCTTGGGGTTGATTAGCTTCAATCAAATCGACATGGAAAGTATGGGGAAGGTATGGGGGGCTAATGCAGCACAATGTTCATATTGGCAGGAATATCACGGTGGAAATATGCCATAGCAAGTAGAATCCTGTTACACATTGTTGGATCCCAGTCCGTTGTCTGATGTAGAACAAATTGGTGGGCGTACTGTTTGCCTATCACCAGCCAACCTCATACGGATCTGATCCCCGCCTATTTATATGTTGCCATGTAAAAAAGGCGAATTGGAAACGTAACACCACTTGCCATGTATAAAAGGCGAACTGAAAACACCGTCTCGAATACAGCTCTCCTCAATGAAGTTCCTAATCCCCGGCTTTTTGTCTTTGCTTCCAGCCTTTGTTCAGGCTCAGACCCCCAACTGGCCCCAATGGGATACTCCACCTAGCGTTCTCCCAGAGCACACGAAGTTGGCCAGCTCAATTGCCAACATCCCTGCCAACGTCCCTCAGCGCGCCCCAGGCGCCCCACCCACCTGCACTCAGAACCCATGCAACGAAGACTGTGGATGCTGGTGGACCTGCGGAAACTGCGTCGCGCCCGATGATATCGTGGCTTGCCCCGCACCCAAGGTATGGGGCCTCACGTTCGATGACGGACCCTCCCAAAACACCACCTTCATCCTCGACTACCTCAAGCAAAACAAAATGAGGGCGATGTTCTGCGTGATCGGAAGCCGAGTCGTCCAGAACCCCGAGATTCTCAAGCGCACCTACCAGGAAGGCCACGAGATCTGCGTGCACACCTGGAGTCATACTGCTTTGACATCACAGTCCAACGAGCAAATCGTTGCCGAGATGAAGTGGACCGAGAAGGCCATCCACGATACAATCGGGGTTGTTCCCAAGTACATGCGACCACCATTTGGAGATGTGGACAACCGTGTTCGTGCGATCATGAGAGGCTTGGGTTACAAGATTATTCTCTGGAACATGGACACATCGGACTGGAAGTTGAACAGCCCTAACTCCAACTACAATCCAGACAATGTGAAGCAGACATTCGTCGATTTCATCAACACCCGTGTTCCCACGCTGCAACAGGGGGTGATCTCCTTGGAGCATGACCTTCGTGCCGAGGGTGTTCAGCAATTCCCAATCGCAGTAGATCTCATGAAGAACGCCGGATTCTCCATGATCAGTGTTGGCCAATGCCTCCAGGACGAGCACGTATATCAAGGAAATTCCACTGCTGGCAACGGCAACGGCAGCACCACCACCGGCAAAACCAACAGCACCACCAGTAGCACTCAAACTGGAAAATCATCGGCCACTCAAACCGGTGCCACAGGCATCTTCGCCATCGTTAGTATCATGGCTGCTGCTTCGTTGCTACATTAGCTGATGAGTCATTGCAATGTAACAATAGTAACAGTAGACATTTCCCACAAGCTTCCTGCATCATTCTCGCATCATTCCCACATAATGTGCACATCGAACCATTGGCTTGTCATCCGGTGGCCGGCAAACGCGCTTGACAATCTAGATCACCCAACAAGCATATAATATGGATATTCTCCATCACTTAATAAATATATCATATGGCTGGAGTATTCTCTCTTTGATAATCTAGATCACCTAATTCTCCACCAACGGGCCTTACAAGCAACCTGACCCAAGCTACATACGCGAAGCCCAGTGACGATCCTCTATGCCAAAGATTCAGATGAAGAAGTAGATCACGACTACTCTACATAGTGGCCCACGCTCGTGCTCAAAATCCAATAATATCACACATTGAGTTGGAGGCCGTTGCTATGATATACCAAAATTTTGGGTATGCAGCTCCATCGCATTCAAACGCTAGACCATTGACTGGTATAAGCACCAACTGTTGGAGGCTATGATATTCTTGTCGCTGCCAACCTAAATATAGACAGGGCTCTAGGGTGATTGCGACTGTGACCGTTGTCAAGGTTTACTTCCATCATATATCCAATCTCTGGAGGACAATGTCTAGGGAGGAAATCATCTGAACAAGCACCACAGCCATGAGTCACATTCTCACAACAAATCGATATTAAATCAGCCACTTTGTCCCATCATTAAATCCGCTACTTTCTCTAATCAAATCATCGAGATTTTCGATAATCTAGATCACACCATAAATATCAGTCCATCAATCCTATTCTCCATGTTGTGCATCAACGAGGCGGTTACACCGGAAACTCATGTTAAATAGGCCATTCGGCCGAGCTCAAGCCGAAAGTCAATTATGGTGGTCCAGTCCGAACATCGTCTCAACAAGCTCCCTTCCAGTTTCCCAAAGGGCTCACTCGAGCTGCCCTTCAACTCCCGCCGCTCTCCAGTCTATGGCACCCACGCCATGGTTGCCAGCACGTAACTTGCCAAGTCCAGTTTGTACCCACCTCACCGAGCAACTTTACTTACTGTTCCACTGAAAATAGCCAGCCTCTGGCGACCCAAGCCGGTTATGAGATTCTGCGGAAAGGCGGCAACGCAGCGGTAAGTTCCTCGGACTAGACGCTATCTCTTACCTGCTTCTCTGGCTTACAATACTTCTTCAGGACGCAGCCATCGCAGTTGGTAAGCATTGCACACCGTGAAGTATACAGGTGTCCCTTCTAATAGCTACTATTCATAAGCCGCCTGCTTAGGAGTTGTCGGTGAGTAACAAGTTGTATGCTGTGTTACCCCAGTAGTCACCCGCCTCACCTTCTGACGGATAATCTCTAGAGCCCGCGTCCACTGGAATCGGCGGGGACTGCTTTTGCTTATTCTACGACGCCAAAACCAAAAAAGTATCCGGCTTGAATGGCTCAGGAAGGTTTGTCACTTGGTAAGCTCGGGAAATCCATGGTATCTTACTCTTGGGTACGCTAGGAGCTCGGCCCTCTCAACCCTGGAGAAAATTCAAGCCGACGTTGGTGAATCCAAGGTCATCCCGCCCCACAGCGGTCATGCCATCACGGTACCAGGAGCCGCGGCTGGATGGTTTGATACGGTCGAGAATTTCGGAAGCGGAAAATTGAGCATGAAGGAGATCCTGGAACCGGCCATTGTTGCCGCAGAGGATGGGTAAGTGTTTACACGCAATTCATGCACTTGTATCTAACATCCGCTCGAACAGGTTCGCGGTGCCAACCGTTTCTGCTAAGCTGGTGGGCAATTGTTGTGAGTTGCTCCTGAAGGGGTTCTGACTAAACATAGTTCATTTTAGTGGGAGCAAAGCGCAGATAAGTTGAAGATCGCATCCCCCAACCACGCGGAATTGCTGATCGATGGTAGAGCCCCGTTCGAAGGGGAGTTGTTCCAGAATCCTGGTCTCGCTGCGTAGGTTTTCTCTTGGATCTGGTACACTTGACTGCGAAGCTTACTTGCGTTCAAAGGACCTACCGCGCAATCGCCCATCATGGCCGTGATGGCTTTTACAAGGGGAAGATCGCTCAGGCAATGGTTGATATCATCCAACAGTCCGGCGGTCTTTTAACTCTGGATGACCTGGCTAACCATAAGTCTCAACTGGTCGAACCGATCAGCCTTAAGTACGAAGGAGTCACCGTTCACGAGTGTCCCGCCAATGGCCAGGGTCAGTACATCCTGAAGGAATCGTGTTAGGCTGTCGCTTACATTCTGTAGGCATCACGGCACTCATGGCCCTTGGGATCCTCGAGGCACTACAAGACAGAAAGGTCATCCCCCCACTCACCGAGTTGAAGCACAACTCCAAAGAATATCTCCACGCAGTGATTGAGGCCTTGAGAATTGCCTTCATTGACACCCGGTGGTATATCACTGATCCAGATGTGGTCGACGTTCCCAGCGAAAAATTACTGAACAAGGTAGATGAAGCAACACATGCCAATGTTTGGAGAGCCCAGCGCTGACCCTGAGTTAGGCTTACTTGAGAGAACGCTCCAAGCTCTTTAATCCTTCCAAAGCGGCCGTCGACCTGGAACATGGCTCCCCTGAGCATTCTAGCGACACGGTGTACCTATCCGTGGTTGATGAAGAGGGAAATGCCTGTAGCTTCATCGTAAGAATAGCACGTTACCATTGACTCGGCTGTAACTAACCACCTACCTTGTCCAAGATCTCTACATACGAAGGCTTTGGTGTAAGTTGAAAAGTCTCAATCCCCCTTCCATTGCACGCTAAATCCAGATTACCCCTTCTCCTCCTCCGTGGACCTGAATATGGAATCCAGTCGGTAAGTAGATGGCACCCTGGCTGGTTGAATTGCTTGCGTGCTAAGCTTTTCGAAGGGAGTTATTCCAAAGGGGACCGGCTTCACCCTGCAAAACCGCGGCTGCAACTTCAATCTCGACGCCGATCATCCCAACTGCTACGCCCCCTCCAAGCGCCCCTACCACACCATTATCCCGGCCATGGCCACGGTAGACGACGAGCTCTACCTTTGCTACGGAGGTAAGTTGCCAATCATCTGTATTCTGCTGCGAGTGGAGGCTCATCTGTGTTTTGCTCAGTTATGGGCGGGTTCATGCAGGTAACCATCGCATTCACTAGCATCGTCCCAATGATCCAGAGATTCAAATCCATTACCAGCCCCAAGGCCACGTGCAGGTCCTTCTGAACCTTTTGCACTACGATCATAATCCTCAGCACGCGCTCGATCGCACCACGCATCTGCGTGGGGCCGGACAATGGGGTGATTTACATCGAGGATGGTATCACCCGAAGAGGTGATTGACGAGCTCCGAACACTGGGCCACAACGTGAAGCAGCTCCAAGGCCATCATCGCGCAATGTTTGGCCGAGGTCAGGTGATCGAGACCTATAGCGACCCACGCACCAATCGGAGAGTGCTGGTAGCAGGGTCGGACCCGCGTGGCGATGGATACGCCGCAGGATGGTAGTAACGTAGAATAAAGAGGGAATTCATGAAAACTGTACATTTATTGATCTCGGAATCCACACCAATCAGATATAGCGAATAGAATAGTTCTAAATACAAGTACATCATAAACTAAGTAGGTTTCCAAAAAGTGTAGCTGCCGACCACGAACCGAAGCGTGATGAAGGGGATGATGCTTATCTAGTGGGTTGAACATAACGGGCTCAGAGCGACTGGGAGTATGGCATGTAGGGAGTGAAGTTGCTGAAAACCGCTCCTCTAGAGCCGATTCCCTTGTCTTTGGAGTGACGGTGGATGCGGATGTGTTGGTTCAGGTTGTCAGAGCGGGAGAACCGCTTGGAGCAGGCCGGGTAGGGGCATTGGAAGGGCTTCTCTAGCGTGTGGATGGAGCGAATATGACGCTTCAGGTGCTCCGAACGCTTGAACACCTTGCCGCAGTCGGAGTAGTCGCAGATGAACGATTTCGCACCAGAGGTGGTGTCCGGCTTGCTGGAAGCCTTGCGGCCACGGGAGCGCTTCGGTGTCTCGGGCGCCGAGTGGGGCAGTGGCATGGATGGCTCCATGGAATGAGCAATATAGCCTGGCACAGTCATATGGCACTGCATAGGTGACATGGTTGGATGTTCGGCAAACTGCATGTAGTGATCAGGAAAAGGGGAGCCGATTTCATCACCGTGCATTGGATGGCCAAAAGCCCTGTGTCCTGGCACGGTGATGAGCGAACCATTCCCGGCAAGGCTATCGAGGGCTATGCTCTCCCCCAAAGAGAAGCCCGCCTCATGCTCACGAGATTCCAGAATCTCGTACTGGCTCTGGGGACTGCAACTGCTGTCGCTGGGGGAGGGAATGCCTTGGAGTTGGGCAAAATAATCAGGATGGAAAGATTCAGCAGCCTGGGAATGAAAGAAATCCTGGTAGCTGAACTTTCCGGGAGTGTGTGGTGGTGGGGTGGCTAGTTGAAGCGGGTACCCCTGAGGATGATAGTCATTGAAATCGGCACTCTTATATGCTGAAGCACTCACAGCAGAGAGAAGCTCGGGGCTGTAAGAATAACTGGCGTAGCGTTCCAAATCGACATCAATATCCAGTTGAATATGTGCTGGTGAAATGGGAGAAGTCATGTCAATTGCAGTTCTGCTTTTGATAATGCGATTTCTTTCTTGGACTGTGCAATAAAAGAGGAGGAACGGCTAATTTGAATAAACCTGGCAGACGCAGCGTAGGTTTTATAAGAAAACCCAGGGTGTTGGTGAATCTGGAAGTAACCGCTTGTCCAGAGCCCTCTTGACCTTACAGCGTAATATCAGGGGTGCATCAACGAAAACCTAATCCATCTACACCGACCTCACCAAAACCTCTTGATTAATTCCCCCCTTTTCATAAGTGAGTTTCTTGCTAAATTACTTACTTTAAAAGAACATTGGTGGGATTTCTGAAGCGAGCCAAGTTTTACCTCCTTAGCTCACCTCTGGTTGTCAGATTGTCGAACATCTCTCGGTATTATGAATAAATGACGTTCCAAATTTATCTACATTGCTTAAGCGTGACAGTCGACAATACTGGATTGATCCAAAAGAGAATAGGGGGTGGCCAGGGTTAGGGTTGGCAAGTGGATTTGTTTCTGAAAAATCAACTGAATCCAAGCACTCGCCTAGTCTGCGTGTATATAGATTAATGCACTCAAGCTATGATAGATTCATACAGGTGTACACACCAGCCATGTGACTACTCGATGTCGCCGCTACCAGTGTCTCCAACAAATATCCAAGTAACCGAATGCATGTCTGAGATCTCACATCTTCGATTAATTAGTGACCTACAGTAACAAATAGCAGCTGGGCTAGCGCTGTGTGCAAGCAGCAAGATAGAATGGCGACCGTGATCAGGATCAATGTAGTGATAACAACAGCAATCAGCTGATCATGTGATAGCAGCGGCAGGCATGGAAGTGGTATAAGCAGCACGAATACGATTGACCATAGCTGTAGCTACGATGTAGTCAACTGGTTTGTCTGAGACATGCAGAAAAGTATGCAACGTGGAGCATCGAAGATGATGTAACAAACTGATTTGCGATCACCACAGAAAACCGTTGGGCGTGAGCGTAGGGATCAAGCGAACGAAAAGCATCTGGTGCGCATGAGATGTCGACTTGCGCATATTCATCTATACACGCATGGATTGAGTCATTCCATGCGGTCTTACGTGAACGCGAACCTTGCAAATTGGTGTGGTGTGTGGTGTGCGGTGTGCGGTGTGCTGTATACGGTGATGAGCGTCGTGTTGACCCAAACGCTGTGAATGGATCGTTCCAGACCAACCACGAATTGGCCATTGCATTTGCTCTGTATATATATATTATCACCATCTCTGGCACACGTACTTGAATATATATATATATTAACTTCGACGCTAGCATATACACTTGATCAAAGATCCGTTAAATTCCTTATTGATCAAGTCCCATCCTCTATTGAGCGCTTCACCGGCGCATTCATCCTGATCCAGATCCAGATCCTCGTGCAGGATTTATTGGCTATCAGGTTGGTGTCAGATTCATTATCGGACAGCTAAGGCTGAATTACTGCATTGGATTTGGGCTTTGGTGCTAGCAACCTGGCATGCCACGCGAAGTCTGTTTTGGGGTTTTGAATGTCAAGCACCACCATCCAATATCCAAGACAATGCCTTGATTCCACTGGGTCCGGGAAAGACAGAATTGCCCAACACATAGTGGTCCGAAACATGCGTTCTACCAAGCCACCCATTGCGACGGTGATCAATGTCCTGGCTAGAAATCTCTCACCCCTCGTTTTCCAAATTCACCAAGCAAGACTTGCTGGTGGCCGAGTTTGCTTATTTTAACCCGGATTACGCGAGATTGATTAACCTCTGATCGCTGTGGTGGGGTTTTTCAAGGCAGGGAAATCCCGCGTAATAAACGATCGGTATTCCACGAAACTCCATAATTGAGTCCAATGTCGATCCCAACATTTCCTCGAAGCACCAGTACAGCCCCAAATGTTGTAAATCTATACTGTGCGGTAAAATAAAGACTAGAGAAATTTTTCTGCTTCAACCCCCTTTGGTCTCCCCACAAATCTTCCTCTTCTATTTCTGGTAAGAGTGGTTTATTTTGTATATTTCTTCGGTTAAAGAAGATTTCGGACTAGAGAACTAATCTTCGTGAATTCCCTCTCATCCCTCTTTCCCTTTCGCTTAGCATATCGACATGGCTCCAGTTTCACCTCTAGTTAACGTACGTTAGTCATATAAGTATACACACGCACACACACATACAAGCATAGATATATATACAGTGAGAGCACTTGAAAGTCAAGCAGTTGCAATATTACCGAGAATCTTGCCGAGTCGAACCTTAGTTTTATACGAGAGTCTCTAACGATCTTGATTTCTTATGTAGGTTTCCCGTTACGCTGCCTTGGCTCTTGGTATCTCCTACGGTTTTGTCCACCGCAGAAGCCTCGAAAAATCCGAAGGCCAGAAGAGAATCGAGAAAGAGTATCAACGCAAGGAGGACCTCATCGAGGAAGCTAAGGCCGCATATGCCAAGAAGAAGCTTTCCGAAACCGTCGCACCTGCTACTGGTGGTAAGTGAGCTTGCGGTATTTCTTCGAAGGAAACCCGTAGTAACTTTATTCCAGTGATTACCGACCCCGAACATCCCGACTTCGACCTCGAGAAGGTGGTCGAGCAATTCGAGAAGAACGAGAACTAGAGGTTGCCTCTTTGTATTCTTGACTACATTCATATGCACCCATCTACTTCTGCCAAACCTTTAAATACCATATATATCGTTTTCGCTTTTGAACTTGAAAATGTGGAGATTCAAGCTGGAGTTTCTTCAAATCTATCTTACCCTCCCATTTCAATAAAGGGACACTTTTTGGATAGAAGCCATCTTTCGAATAAATCAATGTACAAGCATGCGCAACTCACTCATGCGATCCGTGTAGCACCACCTGAACCTCAATCAATGTTATGGCTTTCTATACATCCCGGGCCTATGGCAGCCTGTCACAATGGTGATTGCAGCCAAATCTGGCAACCGTATCCCCAATCTTTTCACGGAGGATTGGTTGTTCAGGGCACTACGTTATCGAGGAATCTGGCATTCATAAATTCCAGCAGGTTCCGTCCCCAAAACCCGAGTTTTCCTAAAAGTGAGTGCACTTCCCTGCTTGTCTCTCTACACCTCACCTACCAAGATGGCTCAGAAATCTACCAAGGAACGTTTCGTCGAAGTATTCCCAACCCTCTTGCAAGATGTGTTGGATCTTCTTCCTCCTACCTTGCCTGCCGAGGCTAAGCAATGGATCAAAGAGGTGCATAGATATGTAGCGTTGTTTGAGAGTTAAGCCGCACTGTACTAATCAAAGCTATGTCAATCAGTGTATGGAATACAACATCCCCGGTGGCAAGATGAACCGTGGTCTCTCTGTTATCGACACCCTCAAGGCCCTTCTTCGTAGAGAGCTCACCGAGGATGAGTTCTTCAAGGCTGCCGTGCTTGGCTGGTCTGTGGAATGGGTAAGTAGGCCAGTGTAGCTGCTGTGGTTCCATGGTTCTGACCTCCGTGCAAACTAGCTTCAAGCTTTCTTCCTTGTTGCCGACGATATCATGGATCAATCTCCAGTTAGAAGAGGTCAACCCTGCTGGTACAAATTGGTAAGCATTGGCTTCGATCTTCTAGAAAGAAAGTAGCTGAGTTAGGAATCTGCTTTAGGAAAAGGTCGGCCTTGTCGCCATCAATGATTCTTTCATCCTCGAGTCCTGCATCTACAAACTCTTCAAGAAGTATTTCCGTCAAGAGAAGTACTACATCGACTTGGTTGAATTGCTTCACGAAACGTCGTGGCAGACCGAGTTGGGCCAGGTTGTCGATTTGATCACTGCCCCCGAGGACGACATCAACCTTGACCGCTTCTCACTCGAGAGACACAGCTGGATCGTCACCTACAAAACCGCCTACTACTCTTTCTATTTGCCAGTTGCCATGGGAATGTTGGTGGCCGGCATCACCGACCCAGCCGTCTTCAAGCAAGCCGAGGACATCCTGATCCCTCTTGGTGAGCACTTCCAGATCCACGACGACTACATCGATTGCTACGAGCCCCCTGAGGTCATTGGCAAAATCGGCACCGATATCGAGGACAACAAGTGCTCTTGGTTGATCAACCAGGCCTTGAAGCTCTGCACCCCCGAGCAAAGAAAGCTTCTCGACGAGAACTACGGTCGCAAGAACCCCTCGAATGTTGCCGTTGTCAAGGGAATCTACAACGAGCTGGACCTCAAGGGCGTCTACAAGCGCCACGAGGATGCTGCCTACAACAAGCTCACTGAGTTGGTTTCCCAAGTTGACGACCAAGTGATCCCAAGAGAGGTCTTCACCAGCTTCATCTACAAGATTTTCAAGCGCTAATCATGTTGCATTCAAATATACCCCTTAATTAAATCATGTCGTTCAACTCAACTCATTGCGATCTGTGAATGGTTTATTTTGATGAGGGGTGGGTCTAAGCCAAGATAATGTACTTCTGTAGCTCTTGTGGGATGGCGTCGATGAGGCTCTTCGACTCCAGCCATTTCCGGCTGAACAGGCGAGATTGGTAGCGATAGGCGCCATCACATAGCAAGGTCACGATGTTTTTGCCTGGGCCCAGCTGCTTGGCCATCTCGACCGCTGCAACCGCGTTGAGGGCTGACGATGCACCAACGTAGATTCCCTCTTTGTCAAGCAGATGGTAGACCATCTGAATGGTCTTTTCATCAGGGATGAGGAGAGCATCGTCAACAATGGGAACTTCGTTCTTCATGTTGTCGGTGATACGGCCCTGTCCAATGCCTTCGGTGATGGAGCTGCCACTGCGATCGGTGAGCTTTCCACCACTCTTGAAGTAACTGTAGAGAACCGAGCCGGGAGGATCGGCCACGAAGAGCTTGATGTCTGGGTTCTTTCCTTTCAAGAAGCGAGCGGTGCCGGCGAATGTTCCCCCAGTGCCTGTGGCGCAGGTGAATCCGTCAACCTTCCCGCCGGTTTGTTCCCAGATTTCTGGCCCGGTGGTTTCGATGTGTGCTTGACGGTTGGCCGTATTGTCGAATTGGTTGGTCCAGACAGCATTGGGTGTCTCTTCCGCAAACCGGGCGGCTTGGTGGTTGTAGTTCTGGGGGTTTTCGAACGCAACCGCTGGTACTGGGTAAACCTCGGCACCGAGCATGCGTAGCAGGTCGATCTTTTCTTGGCTCTGTGTGTTTGGCATGAAGATAACACAGCGGTAACCCTTGGCACGGCAAACATGGGCCAGTCCAATACCTGTGTTTCCAGCAGTCCCCTCCACTACTGTGCCGCCGGGCTTCAAAAGTCCTTTGGAGAACGAAATTGTTTGGTACTTTGTCAGGGTGAAGTTAGTTCTGTGGACAAATACCCTTTTCTTCGGCATTCTTGACGACATACAAAGCCGCGCGGTCCTTAACGGAGCCTCCGGGATTCATGAACTCTGCTTTGGCAAAGATGTTACATTGAGTTTGCTCACTTAGGGATTTGATTCTCAGCTACAAGAAAGCAGGCAAGGTGAGTTCTTGTTCTACGAAGTCAAGTTACAAGGGACTTACCAAAGGAGTGTTGCCAATTGCACCAACAAAGCCGTCTACCGACTAAACTTCGAGAATAAAGTTAGACAGGATACAACAGTGTTTATGGAAAGAGTATTTGGTGGCCACACAACCTTGAGGGAAGAGGCGGCTCCAACAGTGGAGTAAAGTCGGGAAGTAAGTTTCGAACCAAACATTGAACAAGGTTTCGCATAGCAGAAATCATCGGTTTTATAATGATGGGGAGCATTCGGACATAGCTAAATGACGCCATCTCTCAACATACTGAATCATTTCCTTTCCGTGGCATTAGCTTAGAAATCCATATTGTAGCTTGCTTGTCTGCTCGTGTCGATTAAGTATATTTGTGCCGGTGTGATACAACATTACAAGTAGGGCAATCGTCGGAAAAACATATCCACCTGATCACGCAATTCCTCGCCTATTCTTATTCTTGCTAAAAGCCAACCCATCATGCCTGTTCCTATCCAAAGCTATGCCGGATCTTAGGCATGTTCATTAAACTTAAGCCATCACGCGCATACATGTCTAAAGCTATGCCGGATCCTAAACATGTTTATTAAATTTTCGTGCTGGATCGACCAATGGTGGCAGTAATGAGACCAGAGAAGTCGGTAATAGGGGAAAAGATGGTCATTTCTTGGCCCGAGTTTGGGAGATTAAATGGAGCAAGATTTGCAGTGAAGTAATGTGTGTTAGGGAGTGCATAGAACACATCTCTGATTTCTGGGAAGCGCTTCAAGATCAGGCTAGCCATGCGGTACATGGTTGCTTGGACTGACGCAGAGTCATCGTTCGAGAATATATCCAGGGTGGTTGTGCGCACCCCTTCAAAAATCCGGTCAAATGGGACTTTGTCTACGCCAGCCGAAGTGTCGATATTGTAATGGGCCTTGACGGTGGTGGAGAAAATGCGATCCTCGGCATCCTGCAGAGTGGTGTTCTCACAGTGGTGGAAGTTGGTGAAGGACGAGCCTGTGGTCTTCAATACAAGTAAACCATCCATGCCTGACTTGATACTCACATCGTTGGCTGACACTGTTACCCACGTTTGCCTGGTCTCCGCTCCATCACGGTAGAATGAATGAGGATGAGGCTCGCCATTGACGTTGATTCTCGCCCAGCGTTCTTGCACGATATGGACGTGCGCGTGTGTCACATGATCATACCTGTCAATGAAATGCTTGCCAAGTTCATAACCATAGTGCTCGATCGTTTGGACGTGATTGGATTTTTTGGCAACGATGAAGCAAGTGTTTTTCACCGTGTCGGTTGGGACGATCTTGGAGTTGTCAGCCTTAGTGTAGGCCTCCTCGAAGTCTCCCTCGAGGAGCACCCGACATGTAACTTCGACGATATCATTCCACTCAGCTGAGTGGCGGATAGCTTTGGTAATCCTGACATTAGCTTTTCCGTAAGCCTGGCGCTGAACTTGAGCAATAGAAGACATTTTGATGTCATCCATATGAGCACGACGCTTTATATAGGTCTTCAGATCTGCGATAATCTCTTGTACAAGAGTTAGAGAGAAGGAGTTGGATTTCAAATGCCAACAAGTCTGGTGTCAACCAAACTTCAATGATTGATAATGCCGTGCATCTGGATATATTCGGTAATAAATACCCATCTGATTGCTAAGCATGCGGATGGGGACAATTTGCGATGTGCTTATAAACGAAAGCGTCTCACTCAGCAAACCAACAAATTGCAATGGCCACTCCTTACCTGAAAAAGCAAGCTTATGGAAAGACTGATGTTCGACTAACCAAGGTTATTCGCCATACTGATGACTGGCATGATGTTGTTGAACTTACTTGTCAGGTTCTCCTCGATGGTAGCTTCAAGGTCTCCTATACCGAAGCTGACAACTCCGTAATCATTCCTACTGATACTGTGAAGAACACAGTCTATGTCCTGGCCAAGAAATCATGCAATGTCCAAACCATCGAGCTCTTTGGCCACGAGATTGGTCAGCATTTCCTCAATAGGTACTCACACGTTGAGAGTGTTTATGTCAAGATTATCCAGCACCGTTGGTCCCGTATTTCTATCGACCAGCAATACCATTCCCACTCATTCTTCCGCGATGGCGATGATACAAGGCGGGTCGAGTTGACGGTCAGACGTGACGGGAAAGTAACTGTTGAGTCCCGTCTGAAGGACCTTTTGGTGTTGAAATCTACCGGTTCCAACTTCACTAACTTCCATCGTTGTGAGTACACCACCCTTCAGGATGCTCACGATAGAATATTTTCCACCAGTGTTGATGCAAAATGGACATACGATCTTGAGAAATCAAAAATCTCTGAAATACCCTTTGACAGCATTGCTGCAGGAATTCGAGAGATAACACTAAGTACATTTGCCACTGACGACTCTGCATCCGTACAAGCCACTATGTACAAAATGGGTGAGCGGGTCCTGATGAACCACACTGATGTTGTGGAGATTAGTTATGCACTTCCCAATAAGCATTACCTTAGTGTTAACCTTAAACCTTTCAAACTGTCCAATGAAGCTAAGGATATGAACATATTCCAACCAGTAAGCGACCCAGCTGGATACATCACCGCCACTATTGCTCGCCGTACATAGTCCTCCAATGAATTTGGTAATTTGTCTAAGCTAGGAAATAAATTATAGTTAATTTGTGTGGTGAACTGTATTCCGGGATGTGCATGTTTGTTGCATGTTTGGTTGGTGATTCCATCTCACTACCTATGTTAGGTTACATTGTGACCACAACAACCGAGAAATTCCGTAGCAATATTGCTTATTTTATCATATCGTGTATTCCCAATTTCTATTTAGCCCAGAGCACACTCTCTCCGCCTTCAAGTAACTATGAGTACTGCCTGTATTGAAGAAAACTTTGGAGGTCTTG
This sequence comes from Basidiobolus meristosporus CBS 931.73, assembly GCA_002104905.1. Taxonomy (NCBI): domain Eukaryota; kingdom Fungi; phylum Basidiobolomycota; class Basidiobolomycetes; order Basidiobolales; family Basidiobolaceae; genus Basidiobolus; species Basidiobolus meristosporus. The sequence goes on along the minus strand of MCFE01000043.1, from coordinate 29,857 downwards.
AGCTGCTGGATTTTTGTCGGGACTTACCCAAACTGGTACTGTTCTAGCTGTAACAGCGTTGCAGGTTGCGCTTTCTGACTGGTTATGCAATATAAAGGAACTCCATGCTCATATAAATGGTTCAATGACCACAAAAACAATGAGAGAGCTGGTTCAGCTTAAAAAGGACACACAGCCCGAACTTTTGGATTTTGAGATACGCGAGCCTGGCCCCCTGTCAAGAATTGAAGAGTAACCATTGACTTTCTTGAACCGCTTGAGTTTATTCAAGTTTAACACTTTTTTGTCCTTCTCAGCTTCTTTTCTTTGTTTCATTTTATCTATAAGTTGAGCAATGACGTAGCTTCGGTCAAGTATATAACTCGCAGCGTCATCAAAGATTTCGCCGAAGACGGGGTCAAATATCTCGAGCTGCGTAGCACTCCTAGGTGCGAGGAAGCCAATGGTAAGCATATCAGTGTTGGGGCTTATTCTTCGGCTGTTAATTAACTAGTTGTTGCTCAGGCATGTCTAAGAGAGACTATATTGATGCTATTTTGGAAGTAATTGAGGAGCTATCCTCTCCGGATTACATTATTGTCAAGCTTATTGTTAGTATTGATAGAAGACATACCATAGAAATGGCAATGGAGACAGCACAATTGGCGGTTGAATACAAAGAGAAGGGTGTAGTTGGTGTAGATGTCTGTGGTGATCCTTCGGTAAACGATTTTGCTATGAGTTGACAGAACGAATTTGTCTAATGGCATATCTGGTAGAAAGGAGAATTTGATACCATCAAGCCAGCATTGGAATATCTAAACAAGCATAAGATTAATCTTACCATCCATATGGGCGAGGTAATTTCCGTGAGATTCCGTAGTAACTAGCATTCCTAATCCCTTGTAAATTGTAGCTCCCAAGAAACGTAGATGAGGGATTATCAATGCTGTCGCTAAACCCTGGTCGCGTTAGTCATGTCACTTTCCTGAGTGACGAACAACGTCAAGCAATACTGGATCGTAAGATTCCTCTCGAAATTTGCATGTCTTCCAATGTTTTATGCAAGACTGTAAAGTCCTATGAATCCCACCATCTTCGAGACTTTCTTGACAAAGATCACCCATGCGTACTCTGCGTAAGCTTGCACTTTTTAAGCTGTGCCTTTGAGTAACTGTCTTCTAATCCATTTCTCGTTCATTTTCAAAAGACGGATGACAGAGGTTTGTTTTATATTTGAATACGATAATCAACATTCAAGCTAAATAGGTAACCGAATTTCAGGGGTGTTTGGAAGTCCTTGCTCTAATGAGTACGCACTTGCTGCCAGAACATTCTCTCTAAACAAGGAAGAATTATACTCTCTCTCTCACCTTGGAATCCAAGGGATTTTTGCTGACGATGGTACTAAAACACTCCTTGAGAAAATATGGGAGGATTGGAAATCCCGTAATCTCCAATAGTTGTATCGGATCGATTAGAAACTGTTTTTCGTTAACCAGTGCCAAAATAAAGCTCACACCCATCATTGCCATATACATTCGGGCTGGCCAAATCGTTGACTGCTGTACTCTACATTACCAACTTCTTTGGGGATCTAGCGATTCAGGTTGGGTAAGAGTACACTCCATCTCCTGCATGTTAATTTTATATATCAAATAAAAATGGGTGAACGCATTGATCTTCCTCATTGAATGCTCTTGGGACACTAGTGCCTAGCTTATGTCATTGGGCTCAGGGATCTGCGTTTACATCAGCTGGTTTAGGCGAAGCAGGGGCTTGGGAGCAATTCTAGGACATGCTTTGACCGCCGTAATTTGCCCCAATCTTAATATTTTTTCATGCAGTTTCCCATATTTCGATTGTCAGTGCCTTGCCTGGCTGACGAAGGTAATTCAGATAATCCCTCCAATCACTAGTGAATGTTAAGATGTATGCGTAGTAAATGATTGAATGCCAGGATCTCCCAATAGACAGCAACAATAAATGCTCGAAAGAAACAGAAATGTGTGAGCAATTTTATACTGATTCGCTATTGAAGCCATCAATCTCCAACATATACTAGAGAGAGTTGGTATTCTCGGGAATTGGGTACAGGCATGATGGCTCGAGCTGATTTTCTTGGATCAGTCATCAGGATCTGCTGCGCAAAGACTGGAGTTGGCTATATTTCTTCATGTTTCTCTTTGTGAATCATTTATGATTTCAAGAGCATATATTCACCCAACAGCATACATTCTTATTTCTCCATAAACAGACGAAGTTTATAAAAAGTAATCCTTGCTCTAGTTAATCGATCCATTCGACTCATACTAAGCTTGATACTTTTATCCCTTTTCAAACATAGGCACTTGCCTTGGTTTATAAATTTTTGAGCTTTGTGTCTTCACTTTTTGCTTTAACGGGATAAGTGTCAAGAAATAGCTTTGACTCGTTTGTTATCTCTTTCAAAAAGTATTCATAATATGCTCGCAGCTTCCACCGAAAATAGCGGTCGCCCAGAGATTTATGTCCGGTCGACCGAGAGTGCAACAGATAGAATATCAGAATGCAATATTGCTCTGGCGAAGCCTAACAGAAAACCAGCTGCTCGCACTAAACCCGGTGTTTCTGAGCCAAAGACTGATTCAAAGGTTTCCACCCAGGTAAGAACAACAGGGTTTCAAGTTATATTGGGTTAGACACTCATTGACTGTGTGCAATATACCGTAGACTCCATGGAATTCTGAACAAAAAAAGTGTGAATTCGAGAAGTTTTTCAGGGAGACTCGAATCTGGCCAGCTCAGAATCTTTGGGCTGTTTTTCAAACTTCCCAACAATTACAAGTACGCTCTCGGGATCAAAGAGCGACATATTCGACCAAGAACCACCTATCTGGAAATTTGGTTCGTCTACTATCAATAGTCTTACTTTTCTTCCCAATAGAACAAATAACCAAACTGAACACTTTGGGATAGATCAAAAGTTGAGGAATTGTACTCTCGACTCGGTGAATATTGACAAAAAGCAAGTCATGAATCAACCACATCCAGTTAATCGCTCAATACTTTCTACCACGCATAATGTCAACCGATCGACGTTCCAAAGTGAATTTTTTGGCTGGTCATCGTGCTTCAGTTCCAAAGCGACTCGGTATATATCCATCGGGCTTTTACCCCATGATATTGATGCTAGGGAATTGAAATTCCTAAAGGTAGGATAAAGATTTTTGCGTCGGTGATAATCCATCTCACTGGTTTTCGTATACACTCCCAAGAATGATGGCAAGATTTGGCATATTTATTCCGATCGAATTCATGATTTGGGACTGCTCATTGTCGCGTATTACGACATACGTGACGCTATCTCAATAGTTCAGCACTTGAGAACCACGCGAATTCGAGGCGAAATTGTGACTGTGAATTACATCCGGGTCTCACAGCTAGTCAAATTACCCAATTTACTGAAGCCTTTCGATGGCGTTAACGACTTTGAAGGAAAACTGTTACTCTCCTACTGCCCACCAAATCAATTCAGCTCAAACATGCAGTTGATATTAGAGATGTGCGGTACTATTAGGGAAATCAGTCAGATTCCCTATAAATCTGATATCGTTATCGAGTACTACGATATTAGACATGCAGTAGCTGCTGAAGAAAAGCTACATCGGATTGATCCTCATGGTACACAGTATCAAGTGAAATTTTTTCAGATGAAGATCACATAGACAGAATTGTCGTTTTTCATGACTACCAGGACGCCGGTAGAAGCTTTGCTCAGCATGAGTATAATCGAAATAGCAAATGTGAAAGCATATCGGATATCTGGAATCCAAAACATCCGATGAACTATAAATCATATGGTAAGCTCTAACACAAATTTCCGCTGCCAAGCAATCACTAAACGACTTCAGGTAAATTCTGGCCAGCACCAATTTATACTGCATCGGATTCGCAACCCGCTTCCTGTGCGGCACGCTTTCAGGATTCATTAAGCAATCTGTTGGCTGATCCCTATCTTCCTATGAATATGCAAACTGGAATGCAATTCGAGTCAAGAAAGGCGAACAGCTTTGTACGAAATCGGACCAAGAAGCCAGCATGAATTACATTCCAACATCCCATACCCTTCCCAATATGCCCAGGTTCTCCTCGAATCCTGGCTCATGTGAGAACGCTGTGCCAAGCCGTAATCAAGTCAATATCTGGAAAATTATTCAAGGTAACCTGAACAATCTACGAATCTGAAGTAATCACAAGGCGCTCACCATACACCTAGGAATTGACACTAGGACAACCTTCATGATACGGAATATTCCAAACAAATATACACAGGTAAGGATCCTAGCTGCTTATACATCCTGTAAACAGTTCTAATAGGGTGATTGGTGTAGAAAATGCTATTGGAATGCATTGATGAGACTCATAAGGGAGAGTATGATTTTGTGTACTTGCGAATGGACTTCAAGAATCACTGCAATGTTGGCTATGCCTTCATTAATTTCATTGATGTCAGGTAATGATACACCCCAACACTTCACTAAATCTCACATTAATCTTTCATGACTAGCGCGGTTATTTCATTTATCGAAAAGCGGGTCGGCCATAAATGGTACAGTGCTCACAATGTTGCAGCCTTAACCTCATGCTTATTGTTATTTCCGTTCAGGGGCCGATTTAACTCCGATAAAATCTGTCATATATCCTATGCGAATATCCAGGGAAAGAGTGGTCTGATCGAGAAGTTCCGAAATTCCAGGTATTTAAGGGTTCATCATAGCTTTGCAGAAATACTTAGTAACCAGAGATGTAAAGTGTGATGGAGAAAGATCCTACGTATCGACCAAAGATCTTCTATAGCTCTGGCCCATTAAAGGGCTTGGAGGAACCTTTTCCTGGATCTGGTGCCTGCCATGATGTCTCAACCAAGCCAATCTCACACAGTAGCGGCGCCTGGAGAGATCATGAGTCCGACACTGAATCTAGTAATTGTAGTAGTTTCGATGAAAAAATAGATATTTCTTTTGGCAAATAGGTGCTTAGCTTAACATAGGTAGATGCACATGCGTCGTCATATTTGTATAATTTTACTTTTTTCTCTTTAAAACACCATGCTTCCCCCAATGTGCTATAGGAAGACGGCCAACAGGTTAGATGTACGAACAAATTAAATGCTCAAATCCAAATAAACCATTTTGTGTATATCACCCATGGAGTTTCGTTGATCGTCATCATGCCAGCAGATGAAATCAGTGGTTTACCGATGTGAGCATTAATGAGACATTTATGATCCCGTCATATCCAATGCCTACACAACAAGCTGCTCAAACAAGAGAGTATGGTTCTATTTAGGACAAGGCTGATTAGAAGCCGGATCAAGTGATGGAAACTTTTCATATTCATCAGAAGCAAGGCATAAATGCCTTTCTTGATGAGGCTTTCATCTCCAGTACGATATGCGTTGGGCGGATAGCGAGTACCATACAATTTAACTTTCATTCCATTGTCTCCTCTCCACAGTAATCTACGCTGCATACAAACAGGTTAGTGCTCATCGATTTTAATACGCCGCGCACATCCCACTCACCGCCCACTCACCGATTGGTTCACCGAGATAATATTTGTTCCCTTGTGTTCATCAACAGCTATACCCACCGTTAGCATATATTTAGATGCAGCCTAGCAATACGGGTTCGGTTGAAGATGCTTTCATATGAAAGGGGGCTGTGATTTGAACAGCCACTCTCGCACAAACCTTGAATGCAGGGAGCATATTACTGAAATGGCTGTGGGAAAGATCAGCCATGTGGGAGATGATGGAGGATATTGGAGATACCTATGTCATGATCGTAGGCAGGAACAACGTTCACTGCTGGAGGCTATAGGCGCATGCATGGATTGATGCTCATTGCAGTTCCCAGTTTTACAATCCTGCACGAGTAGGATGGATCTTCATTCGTATGCAAATCTCCTAGTCAACCTAAGCATATAGGATCAATAACTAGCTAGATATCCGATCATTGAGAAATAAGTTGGGTGATTGATGCCTCAGCTTCAATGATGGAGCCTGTATTATTAAAATGCACCCCTGTTATTAGGATAGTGGTCTGTCCGTAGTACATATATATCTCAGTCACGGCGTGTCCTCAGTATCCCCACTTGATATACTCATGGACTATCCATTTTCTCCCGAGTTGCTCTCGAGCGTATGTATATTTCCTATTGACGTGTTTTGTAGTGCCCTCTTGACCTAAATGCTACCTCCAGGCCCCACTGAAGTTGGATTTCCATCATCTCCTGAATCAGCAATTTATGCCGGGCTTCCACACAGACGTGTACCCTCACTTCCAGATCATCCCCTCGCCATGTGAGAGTAACCAGAGCATGGTTGAGCAGGAGACGAAATTCAAGCTAGAGGAGGATCTTCTAGGCAATTGTGCAACATACATGAACCTGTACAAACCCACTCACGAATACTCCCACCTGCTCAGCGATGAGAATGAACACCACGTATCACCTGTGCACTGTCACATAGGCGTCTCCGCTTACGGCGAAGTGGGCCAAGGTGTGCTAATACTGCCTCAGGCTAACTGCGAGTCACCCAGACGCTCTCGAGGCCGCAAAGCCTCCAACAAGCCAGACATAGGAACGAAGGCGTTTGTATGTGAGTATAGTGACTGTGGAAAGGTCTTCAAGCGGTCGGAGCATTTGAAGCGCCATATCAGGTCTATTCACACGCTAGAGAAACGTGAGTTCATATCCGTTGTTGCCAACTTCGCCAACCACTAAACCTCCATTTCCCGTAGCCTTCCAATGCCCCTACCCCACCTGCTCCAAACGCTTTTCCAGGTCGGACAACTTGAACCAGCACATTCGTATCCACAGACACTCCAAAGAAAAGGTTACGTCCCGTGGGATGGGTAGTGGGTACTTTCAGCCTTTATGACCCTGAACGCCACCAACAGTATTCCGTTAGATATGTATATGTAAGGGAGGGCTGTTTCTCAAAATCATGTAATTTATGCCAAAATCCATTAATTCTTTGAGATAAATAAATGTCTGCATGTACTTAGGTGCATGTTTATTAACAAATGAGTGTTGCACGATTAGATAAATTGAACCGCCTTCATTATCTGGTAAACAGCGGTTGATCTCCAACCTTTGCCAACATATTCGCTAGTAATCCATGAATCCACACTTGAGTGATTTCAGGTGAACCATGTTAATACCTGGTTGACTGCATGTTTATTAAATGAATGTATATTATGTAATTAGATGACAGCATTTTTGAGAACTTGATAAAAATCAGTTAACCTCCTCCAGCCTTTGTTTGTTCACAAGCATGTGATAGAATCCGCGCTTGGCCAGAAGCTCCGAATGGGTACCCAGCTCGATCACCGTTCCCTTCTGGACCACCACAATGACATCGGCGTTCTGAATGGTCGACAGTCTGTGCGCAATGGTGATGGTGGTGCGGCCTTCCGATGCACTATCCAGGGCCGCCTGAACCACCTTCTCACTCTCCGAGTCCAAGGCTGAGGTGGCTTCGTCCAAGAGAAGCAAGGTGGGGTTGCGGATGATCGCCCGAGCAATGGCCACACGCTGCTTCTGTCCGCCAGAGAGCTGGGCTCCCTTCTGGCCAACGTTGGTGTTGTATCCGTCTGGAAGGCTGGCGATAAAGTCGTGGATGTTGGCTGCTCTGGCTGCCTCCTCTATGCGACTTTGCAGCTCACTCGATATCTCTAATGACCCATCGTCTCTCGTCTGGAGGTTGTTGATGATTCCGTATGCGATGTTCTCGGCAATGCTACACCCGAACAGGACCGGCTCTTGGCCAACAGTAGCCATGTGGGAGCGGAGTTCATTGAGGTTCCAATCACGAACATCAATATCTTCAACGTTGACAGAGTTGGACTTATGTGTGCACCCATGAATCTGGTTCAGATTCCTCGTCGTAGTTACGTCGTAGAAGCGTTGCACCAAGGCAACCACCGTTGATTTACCAGAACCGGAGGAACCCACCAAGGCGACGTTTTTGCCAGCCAAGACAGACAAATCGAAGCCTTGCAGAATGGGAACATCTGCACGAGTGGGGTATTCAAAATAAGCGTGCTCGATATCCACTTTTCCGGAATAGCCTGACGGGCAAGTTGCTCCGGCGCTGGAAGAAGAATCGATCTTGGGGGTTCGGTTGAGTAGCTTCAAGATATCGTTGGCAGCGACGTACGCCTGAGAAACATTACCAATGTATGATGATGCTTCCCCCACAGACGTTGCCGAGAGAACGACGGCAAATACGACCTGCATCAACATCTGAACATCATACTCCGAAGCCTTGACAAGCTGGGAACCATACCAGAAAGCCAGTGCATACACCAAAAATAAGGTGCCATTGGAGAAGGCGGTAGCCAGGGATGAGACCAAGGCTCCCCTTACGGCGATCTTGTGGGCCAGAGAATTCCGCCCCTCGAAAATCCGGTAAAACGTCTCCTCCCGCGCGAGCGAGGCCAAGGTTCGCATGTTCCGTACACCTTCGGATGCGATCTGTGCCCCTTCCTCGTAGGCGTTCTTGGTTTTCTTGTTGAACCCTGCCAGGCATTTGGCCTGGAGCACGGCGACCAGGATCAGCACGGGGACACACGCTAGGACAACAAGAGTCAGTTTCCAGCCGGTCGTAAAGGCAATGACCATTCCGGTGACAAGGCCAAAGATCGCTTGCATGATAGTCCCCGCAAGTCTGCCAGTCAATTCTTGTACCGTCCGTGCCTCGGTGGATAGTTTCGTGTTGAGGATTCCAGTGCAGTTTCTCCGGTCATCGAAGAACGCCACCTCCTGCCGAAGATACGCAGCAAAGCTCAGACTTCGCAAACGTCGAGTCAGTCGTTCCCCAGCTATGGCGAAGGCTGCGATCTTGGCGAAGCCTGAGAATAGCGAGATCACCGCGAGGATTACCAGCAGCAGCGACCAGAAGTTGGAGTCGTTTTTCAGCTGGGGCCCGTTTTCCGAGAGCGCTTTCACCAGGTACGAGAAAATCACCGAGAAAAGAGGCGACACCATGCCATCTATCGCAGACCCCACAGTTCCCAACAGCAGTAGGTACCACTCGGGTCGGTTGAGCTTGAGGAAATATCCAAACGATAGCCGGCCTTGAGCCTCCGATGCTGCTGCTTCCTGCACTGGCTGATTCGCATTTTTGGTATCCACATGCCCCACCTTCTCCCTAGGAATAGCGTCATCCCCAACCCCCGTGTTTCTCTCCTGTGGTATTTGGTCCTCTAGCTTTCTGAGTTCCTGTGCCCTCACGAGGCCAGCGTAGACTCCTCCTTTCGCAATCAGCTCGCCATGTGTGCCGGATTCCACCGCTACGCCCTGTTGCATAACAACAATCAGGTCGGCATTTTTGACGGTCGATAGACGATGCGCAACCACAATGGTGGTTCTGTCCTCGGCCGCCTTGTCCAGCGCATCCTGGACTATCCCCTCCGACTCGGTGTCCAACGCACTGGTGGCCTCGTCCAGCAATAGGATCCTGGGGTTCTTGATTAGGGCGCGCGCAATGGCGATCCTTTGCTTTTGGCCTCCAGAGAGGAGTGCTCCCTTCTCGCCAACAAGGGTGTCGTATTTGTTGGGAAGGGCCGAGATGAAGTCATGGGCATTGGCCAGTCTGCTGGCTTGCTCCACCTCTTCCCGCGTGGGGATCTCATCATTCTTGCTTCCCCACACAATGTTCTCGTAGATGGTTGTGCCGAATAGGACCGGCTCCTGGCCCACGAGGCCGATGTTTCTGCGCAGATCCTTGACATTGAATTCCTTGATGTCGATCCCGTCGATGCGGATAGTCCCCTCGGCAGGGTCGTAGAAGCGCTCCAGCAATTGGATGCAGGTACTCTTTCCACTGCCGCTGGAACCCACCAGAGCAACAGTCTGGCCTGGTCTGATATACAGATTGAAGTTGTTTAGAATAGGAACACCCGGTCGACTAGGGTAGGCGAAGTCGACATTACGGAATTCGATGTATCCTTGCAGCGACTTCTCCGAGCCTGAGCCGCCTATGCGTCTTCCTTCTTTGGAAGTAGGGTCAATCTTGGACTCGCGCTCGATAATCTCATATACCTTGGCAGCGGCGCCTTGGGCAGAGCTGATGGCACTGATATGTGGCGATGCTGTACCGATAGGCAGGACACCGAGGATGATGGCGAGGAAGACGCTCATCACCTGGCCTGGCTGCATGGTTCCGGCCAAGACCAGGCGGGAGCCATACCAGAAGCTGAGGGCGTATGTCAACAGGAGCACCATCATCATCAGGCCTACCCCAAGGCCGTCGAAAATCCCGCGCCTGATCCCTGCCTTCTCCACCAAGCCAAGCTTCAAGTTGTAGCGAAGGATCTCCCGCTTTTGACTCCCAAGCGCGTGGACGGTCTTGATGGAAGAGAGGACCTCCTCAGCCACACCCCCGGCCCTCGCATAGGCATCCTGTCCACTGGCGGTACGCTGGGCCACGAAGTGCGCCTTCATCGTGCTCACGAGCACCAGCAGCGGGAGAGCGGAGATCAGAACCAAGGACATCTTCCAGCCTCGCACAAAAGCCAGGATCAGGCCGCCGAAAAAAGTGGAGAGGGTCTGGAGAAGGAGGCCGGCCTTCAGCGAAATCCCCTCCTGGATGATGTGGACGTCGCCCGAGATCCGACTGGTAAGGTCCCTGTTGGACATGAAATCATACCAGCTGATTTCTTGGCGTAGAATGGCCGCGTAATACCGCGCTCGAATCCTTGCGCATTGCCGCTCGCCGGTGATCGTCCACAGCGCGGTTTGGAAATAGGAGATGCCGAACTTTGCCAAGGCCAGGAAGAGCAGGGCGAGCACGCTCTGGCGGACGAGCGACGTGTATCTGTCCATCTGGGATGGCTGGAAGAACATCATGACTTGGGTGAGGTCCGAGAAAACCAGCGTCAACACGGGAAGGATGGCCCCGTGGACGACGCTGCATAACACCGCGAGTAGGATGAGCAGTCGGTCGGTGATGGTCGAGTACCGAAATAGTTGGAACAGGCTGACATGGTTGCCCTTTCCCCCGGCCTCCTCAGTCGTCTTCGCGATCTCTACGCTGGTATATTTGATGTCCGGCTTCGGGACAGAGGTCGTTTGTGGTTTGTTCGGCTCTGACATCGTGTAGGGGAAATGGACGGCGGTTGCTGAAACCCTTCTTTTATATCCGCTGCTAGCACTCATGCACTGGGTGTTGATGGCCAGAAACATGGGATGCAGCTAGATCATCAATGATCCATGGTTTCATCATCATCGTCGAAACCCCACCAGTATCTTGTGAACCGTGAGTAGAACGATCCGCACAACAGACACGCCAATTATTTGCTTGAACTGACAATATCCAATGAGGTGCATGCATTATAGCTAAAGACAATCTTGACTTGCATGGATTGTTCTGGTCTGCTTGCTGAGCATGGCTACTCATTGTTCCGACGGTAAGAGAGAGTGCCTGTTGGAGGCATCGTCAAACCTTGTCCACTCTCTGCCGACTTGCGGAGGTGTGCCCCTTCAACTCCCTGATCCCATTATGCTGATCACCAACTATTTCTTCACTATAGTCACCTTCCTTCGCGGGGTATCTGCTTACTCCAAGGAACCACTGCACTGGACTATGGGAGCGAGTACTCAGATGTTGATCCGTGGTCTAATGCATCTTGCCCGCTGCTCATATTGTGATGCAGTTGAACTCCAAGCAACCGGATGGTTGATTGCTACTGTTAGACCACTGTGGTGTTCATGCAAGCTATACTTCATATAACCATGCACCATGTCAACATTATCAGTTGATGCTTGTGTGATCGAATATGTACAACCGGGCCCATCCTTCTGTTGACCGGTGATTTCTTTTCCCATGACCCCACTCGTGACCACTATTCTTCAGCGTTGTGGGGTTTTTTGTGTATATGTATTTCCACTGGCTGGTGCATCTAAATTTAGGCCTACATTGCTGTCCGAGATATTGGCTAGGTATGAGATCTCAACATATGGAAGTAGCAGCAACAAAAGTATGAGGTAGTATATGTTAACAGAGCCCAAAATCACCCACAATAGCAGAGGAGGCTTGGCATTAGTAGTAGTTGAGGTTGCAGTCTATTAGCTATACCAATAGCACAATGTGAGGCATATTTGAGAAGCTAAGAGTAATTTGAACAACTTTGCAATTCTATGCATATCAGATGCCTGGTATCATTGGAAATTCTGAGATGCCAGAAGTGGCTGGGAGTACTGTTCAGATCTGTATTACCTACTGAACAACTTATTGAGTATGGCAGTGGTATTTGTGCTTTTCTAAAGCCTGGGTTTGGAATAATGTTGAGCATACAAACAAATGAAACAATAGGTAATGCATAAAGCTTTGGGTCACTTGGGCATCTGAGAGTCCTCGTGTGCTGGGTGCCTGCCATGTTGTATATAGTACATTGTATAATCTTGCTACTGGGTTTGTCTAGAAATAGCAGAATTTGCAGCTAGCTTCCAACTACAAGGGGAACAAAATATTATTAAAGCATAGTGTTCTTCAGTAACATAAATCAAGAGTTTCGTTTACTCTTACATAGTAAATGTACTTGAATTACTTTGCATTGTCGATTATTAAACTGCCCTGGGTAAATAATAGGTGGTTCCTTATGGCATATTATTTTTGTTTATAAGTTGTGTACAGAGCTATATTGGGATTGAAGAAAAGCAACCTGCTTCCAGAGAGTTGCAGGTAATATACAAACTATGGCTTACATTCTGTTTGCACTCTGTAATAGCACTATATTATCAAGTATTGTAGGAAAGAATCTGCATGGCTTATCAAAGAGTCAATGGCAAGCTTTAGGCATGGTACTAACTTTGAGACCAAGCCACATTGGAAGCTGGAGACTGCTAGTATATCTCAGCTCAGCTGAGTGAAGTTGCTCCACATTAGGCGTAACTATAAGTGAGTAATATTCTATGCCCAAGGGAAGCATGACAACCAGCTTACATGCTTAGTTGGATGCTCTTTAAGAATGTAGATCTTCAAAATACAATTATCCTACTCCCAACATAAGCGTTATTTACATTGCACTTTGCTTGTGTGATCCTTGGGCACTCCTTGATATAGTGGGTTCTAGAGCTTGTCATGATCACTTGATCGGACCTCTCAGAAGACAGATTGATATCTTGTTTACCAAGTTCCCCCATAGGCATGAGTGATGTGGCTCAACCTAATGAAGGCCTCAGCAAGTTTTGTGCTACTCTTATAGCTCATATATACGTTTGATACTTCTTGTGACTTTACAGAGAGAAAAATTTTTGTATTGTAAATTTTGTAATTACACCTAAATATTCACCAAACTTAGTCATTCAGACCATTACCTACAAATCTTGGAGAATCCTGATTAAGCAGAAGCTTTGGCATCCTTAACGACAATAAATAAAATTTCCCCCTAAACACAACCAATGTTAAAAGTAAGTTGGGAAATCTATTTCGAGCACTAATTCAGCAGTAGTACTTCCATATTACCCAACTCTTAAGCATCATTGTGACGGTGTTCAAGCAAGTGCTATCAGTGCCCTTGGAATACCAAAACCTAGTTTCCCGCAAGTATCTATCATATTTGCATTAAATCCTAACGGCATTCTTAGCCAATGTATATTTAGATACTTACAATAAGTATTTTTAGACTGGTTTTACATAAGTCCCCAATTCCTCGTGTTATACTCTATATACCAGCCCGAACAGGAGCCTACAAAGGGATCACAAATTTATGTTGGATTCACGACAATTGCACATCAGATAGGATGTGTAGGAGAAAGGAGCTTCTAGAGTATGAAGGATATTTAGAAGCTTGCACTTTATTGATGAACAGATACAAAGATCACTAAGACAAACAAGATTAATTAGACGGGGATTTAATTAATCAATCAATTCCTCACAGAACAGGATATACGACATGGCCAAATCGAATCCAACATTGGCTCCCTAAGTAGGACTGGCGGGGATCATGTTGGAAGAAATGATTGGCCCGGCCCTGTTGGAAGAAATGATTGGTCGGGCCCATGAAGCGTGGAGAAGGGCAATCTGGCTAATAACGGTACAAAGTTTAGCATGCAGTAGATATATACTTCATTTAGCATGCAGTACATATATGCTTCATATGAACATATTACTCGCTATCCAAAATTGCCTCATAACTCCATTCCGTTCAGATAGGCCTTGGGGGATGAACAACAATGAATGGGTGAATCTACCACGCTTCCATCAACAAATCCCAAGTTCAGGAACGCGTGGTTAAGTGCTGCGGATGTCGAAGGAAATAAGCCCATATTAAGGTTGATCTTGACCCAAGATCAGGAATCCCCACATGCGCACGCCAAGGGGCTCCCACAAACCAAAATTCCGTGGTCACTTAATCATGTTTATTAGATAAATGGATATTATGCAATGGCATGACAACACTTCAACAACTGGATTGACTCCTACAAAAATCAGTTGACCTCCTCCAGCCTTTGTTTGTTCACAAGCATGTGATAGAATCCGCGCTTGGCCAGAAGCTCCGAATGGGTACCCAGCTCGATCACCGTTCCCTTCTGGACCACCACAATGACATCGGCGTTCTGAATGGTCGACAGTCTGTGCGCAATGGTGATGGTGGTGCGGCCTTCCGATGCACTATCCAGGGCCGCCTGAACCACCTTCTCACTCTCCGAGTCCAAGGCTGAGGTGGCTTCGTCCAAGAGAAGCAAGGTGGGGTTGCGGATGATCGCCCGAGCAATGGCCACACGCTGCTTCTGTCCGCCAGAGAGCTGGGTTCCCTTCTGGCCAACGTTGGTGTTGTATCCGTCTGGAAGGCTGGCGATAAAGTCGTGGATGTTGGCTGCTCTGGCTGCCTCCTCTATGCGACTTTGCAGCTCACTCGATATCTCTAATGACCCATCGTCTCTCGTCTGGAGGTTGTTGATGATTCCGTATGCGATGTTCTCGGCAATGCTACACCCGAACAGGACCGGCTCTTGGCCAACAGTAGCCATGTGGGAGCGGAGTTCATTGAGGTTCCAATCACGAACATCAATATCCTCAACGTTGACAGAGTTGTACTTGTACGCACTCCGATGTGCCACGTCTTGGTTACCCCTACGGCGTACCTGGGCAACATCGTAGAAACGTTGCACCAGGGCCACAACCGTAGATTTACCTGAACCGGATGAGCCGACCAAGGCAACATTCTTACCAGCGAGAACCGACAGATCGAAGCCTTGAAGGATAGGGACCTTTGGACGAGTGGGATATGAGAAATAAGCGTGCTCCACATCAACCTTGCCGGAGAAGGCGACTGGTGGTGTTACCCCGGTGTCTAGTGAGGAATCAATCTTGGGCACCCGGCTAAGTAATTTCAAAATATCACTAGCGGCAATGCGGGCCTTGGAAATATTTCCAGTAAACGAGGAGACTTGGCCAACGGCAACCGCAGAGAAGATGACTGCAAACATGACCTGGTTCATCTTGGCAGCGGTATACTCACCAGATTTGATAAGCTGCGCCCCGTACCAGAAGGTCAGAGCATAAACCAAGTAAACAGAGCCATTGGAGAAACCAGTTCCCAAGGATGAGACCACAGCCCCTCGAACGGCGGTCTTATGGGCTGGAGCATTTCGTTCTTCAAACAACTGTTGGAAGGTATCTTCGCGCGCGAGCGAGGCCACAGTTCGCATATTCTGGACACTCTCCGACGCGATCTGCGCAGCTTGTTCGTAAGCTTTCTTGGTTTTTCCACTGAATCCCATAAGAGATTTCATTTGCAGAACCGAGGCGATGATGAGGACAGGCACACAAGCCAAGACCACCAGAGTCAGCTTCCATCCGTTTACAAATGCAATGATGACTCCGGTGAGAAGACCGACAAGCGCTTGTAAGATGACACCGGCCAGTTTACCCGTCAGCTCCTGGACCATCTGAGCTTCGGTGGATAGTTTTGAAGTAAGAACGCCAGTACCGTTTTCCTTCTCATCAAAATATCCTGCTTCCTGGCGGAGATATGCAACGAAGCTAAGACTTCTTAGCCGGCGAGTTAAACGCTCCCCAGCGATGCCAAAGATTGCGATTTTGGAAAACCCGGAGAACAATGAGACTATACCAAGGACCACGAACATCAATGCCCAGAAGTTCGCATCCTTTTTCAATTCCTCTTTATCTGTTTTTTGAAACGCCTCTAGGATATATGTGAAGATCACCGAGAAAATTGGCATGATCACTCCATCGATGGCGGACCCGATGGTTCCAATCACCAGCAAATACCATTCCGGTTGATTGAGCTTAAATACCCGGCCGAACGAAAAGTATTCTTCCTTCGAATCGGGCTCCTTGTTCTCCTCGGAGGCACTAGTGAATTGCGAGAAACGGCTGGCAAGCTTGGTGACCGGGTCGATCTGGTTCCCTCCAAGAACGGTGGCGTCACTATCTACGTTCTCCTGCTCTTCACCAATGATGGCATCGGAGTCCACCTTTTGTTCCATTTGGTCCTCCAACCTTCTGAGCTCCTGTGCTCTCACAAGACCAGCATAGACCCCTTCTTGTGCAATCAACTCGTTGTGAGTACCCGATTCCACCATTACGCCATGTTGCATGACAACAATCAGGTCGGCATTTTTGATAGTGGATAGACGATGCGCAATCACAATGGTGGTTCTGTCCTGGGCTGCCTTGTCCAGTGCATCCTGGACTATCCCCTCCGACTCGGTGTCCAACGCACTGGTGGCCTCGTCCAGCAATAGGATCCTGGGGTTCTTGATCAGGGCGCGTGCAATGGCGATTCTTTGCTTTTGGCCTCCGGAGAGAAGCGCTCCCTTCTCGCCAACAAGGGTGTCGTATTTGTCGGGTAGAGCCGAGATGAAGTCGTGGGCATTGGCCAGTCTGCTGGCTTGCTCCACCTCTTCCCGCGTGGGGATCTCGCCATCATTCTTGCTTCCCCACACAATGTTCTCGTAGATGGTTGTGCCGAATAGGACCGGCTCCTGGCCCACGAGGCCGATGTTTCTGCGCAGATCCTTGACATTGAATTCCTTGATGTCGATCCCGTCGATGCTTACAGTCCCTTCGTTAGGGTCGTAGAAGCGCTCCAGCAGTTGGACACATGTACTCTTTCCACTGCCGCTGGAACCCACCAGAGCAACAGTCTGGCCTGGCTTGACTTGTAGGTTGAAGCTCTTGAGAATAGGTACATCCGGTCGACTGGGGTACGTGAAGTTGACATCACGAAATTCAATGTAGCCTTGAAGCGACTTCTCTGGATTCGAGCTGTCTATGCGTATGCCTTCATCTGAGGAGGGGTCAATTTTGGATTTGCGCTCGATAATTTCATAAACTTTGGCAGCGGCACCTTGGGCAGAGCTGATAGAGCTAAGATAGGGCGACGCTGTACCGAGAGACATTGCGCCAAGAATAAGGGAGAAGAAGACATTCAACACCTCCTCAGAACTCATAACGCCATCTGCAATCAAGCGCGAGCCATACCAAAAGCCGAGAGCATATGTAAAGAAGACAACCATCATCATCAGACCTACACCTAGACCCTCGAATATACCGCGCTTAACTCCAGCCTTTTCTGCTAGATCTAGCTTAGCGTTATACCGGAGTATCTCACGCTTTTGACTTCCAAAGGCGTAGACCGTTTTGATCGAGGAGAGAACTTCATCAGCCACGCCACCTGCGCTTGCATATGCGCCTTGCCCACCAGACGTATTTTGAGTCACGAAGCGTGTCATCAATGCACCAACGCCTGCTAGCAAAGGGAGAGCAGAAAGTAGTACGAGCGCCATCTTCCACCCTCTCACAAACGCCAAGATAAAGCCACCGACGAAAGTGGTGAAATTCTGAAGAAACAGTCCAACTTTCTGGGAAATCCCCTCCTGAATTATTGTCACGTCCCCAGAGATACGACTGGTAAGATCTCCGCTGGATATGAAATCAAACCAGCTAATTTCTTGACGAAGTATGGCGGCGTAGTAAAGTTGGCGAATGCGCAAGCATTGTCGTTCTCCCGTTATCATCCACAAAGCGGTTTGGCCGTAGGAGAGGGCGAACGTCGCCACACCAAGGACAATGAACCAAACGACGTTTTTGTTGACTTTGGAGTTGAATTCAGCGACGAGCACTGGGTCATCTGTAGGCTGATAAGTTAGGATATCCCCGAGTAGTTTGGAGAAAACAACTGTCATTAAAGGTAGTGTAGCTCCGGAACCCATGCTGCATAGAGAAGCTACCAATATGAGAAGCCGGTCGAAACCAGTGGAGTAGCGAAATAATTGCATAAAACCGATTCGCTTCTCTGCCTCCTTAGCATCGTTGTCCGACAGCGACTGCTCAAGGGCAGTGTCAGCGTGTGGTTTAAAGAGAGAGGATTTGTTCTCCTTTTCCTCTGTCATGGAATGAATAAATGGGAAAGCGAAATTCGGGTGGACGATAACCTTAATCCACCCATTTATAGTGGAAATCAGCAGCCTCCGCAAACACAATCTATTTTGGATTGGTTCGTTCAGGAATGCCTGGACACATATGGCTGCCATGTAACCTCGGTTGAGGTTGATGCCTGGAAATACGGAAATATGGAAATACGGAACCTGAGGAGATCAACCAATCCGCAGCATTCATTCAATTATGTGTAGCCCATTGTTTAGATCCTCGTTTAGGCCAATCGTGCAGATTTCGTTCAAACCTTAAACCGTATATGGATTCGTACAAGATCGTAACTCAGTTTATGGTCGCAGAATGGGGAAACAATTGTCGCTAGGTTTGCCATTTGAATGAGAGTTGACAATGTGTAAGCGGTACCTATGAATACTGCGGACATCCTCATATGAGAGCTGTGGTAGATCCAGCGGAAACTCCCGTTCGACTCTAATGCTCACCATGGTGCCCCAGCCGGTATGATCCGCCAGACAGTACCACCACCTACTGACGAGCTAGAGGAAGGGGTGCTTCATTCAGTCAAGTGGCCAGTATTGCTTTAGGTTTGGTTGAGGGCCGAGGGTGAGGGTGAGGGTGAGGGTGAGTGAGATTCCTGCTGTGTATCCATTGATGCTAATCAATTAACCACCTCTTGGCACATTGGCAAGCCGACATTATTGGCCCCCACGTGAAACCTATGACTGATTGATCCGAATCAATAGCGGTTGTATTATTTTCATTATTATCATTTCTTGCCAATCGATAGATTATTTGTTGGGAAGGCTGCTGATCAATTTCTATTTGATGAGGCTGCCAGTTGTACAATTCGAGGTTGCTGCTACGTTTAGAGAACGTTGTCATTTCACAATGAGAACTGAGCAGACTACCGTGCGTATATGATCAAAGGCAGCTAAACGTGGGATACTGGTGCCAATTTACTCCCGTATGTTCCCGCAAGTTGCTTTAAGCATGGTGAGTGGATGAATGAGGGTCCCCTCTTAAATATTTACTAGGAGTATTGTGAGCAAACAATGCAGTATCCGGAGAGTACCACAAGTAAGCTTTATTACACCATTTATTTGTACTCCTAGGTTTGAAACCCATAATGTACAACATTGGGAGTGGTACAATGATGGTACTCTAGTTCATATTCGATTTCATACACATCACTAGTGTAAACTGTATCAATATCAAGATGGAGTTTCAGGCTTGCAAATCCAGCTATCAAAACCGTGATTTGGGCTTGAGTAGGGTCACTATTCTAGTTCTGTTGTGGCCACATGCCTACCATTCCTGTATTGAAGTTTGACACCCAGCATCTGGCTTAGTCTACAAACATTAGAGACTTCTGTTAAATTCCCTGTTGGGATTTACCTAGAATACTTTGCCTTAGTGTCAGATACCCAGAGCGTAAAAGTCAGCAAGACCTCCAACAACCCCTCAAATTTTGCAACTGTGTTCTTGGGACCTTCCTAAAGATATTTCATGTAGTTGCTCTGCTGAAACCATATCAGAGTAGCAATACCACATTTATATTCAATAAATAATTAAGTAAAAGCCATGTAATTAACCTATTCTCCCAATCACTTCTAGTATCTCCAAGTCCCTGAGAAAATCAAGCTTAAGTAAGTGCTTAAGCACCTCACTTGATGCTGAGCAACTCATACATTGTTAGCTTATAAAGTAGGTACAAGGTGCAATTGTGAATCACAAGTTCTACCCAGTCATATTTGGGTTTAAGAACACCATATCAGGCAAGATTGTTGAGTGCTTTACACAATAGTTTAAGGGCAACAAATAAGCCTGGTGATTAATAGGACAAGCATGAGTATCTGATAATCTTGGGTACACTAATTTTACAGAAGTATAGCCAATGAACCAGAACTATCATTCCAGTAGATCATGATACAATAGAGTGAAACACAATGCCATAGAGTGCTGATTTAGGGTGCAGATACTATAAGAAATGCTAGAGCAGGTAGAAGGGCAGGGGGTTCTGAGGATGTAGTCCACTACAGATTGAACAAGCAGGGGGCTAGGGGAGGTCATTCCCAATACTGGTCTATACTATTTCAAGTCCTGCTAGGATGCATTGCATACTTTATTCAGTCCTAAGGGTGGAGCTACATACCCTCACACTGAACATATTAACCATTTATTAGTTAAGTACTTTGTGCCTATGGCTAAGCTTAATGAAGTGGCTAAGACCCAGAATTCCATTTCATGTCTATTTGTAAAGAAATACTGGTCACTACATTCAGTTTATTGTGGAAGTTTGGCCTTAAGGCTAACACTGTAGTGCTTTAGTGGTAACTTGGCACATAAGTGCAATCTTAAATATGACAAAGTCATATGAGTACAGTAACTTCATGCAGAAGTTAACAATTGTTCTACCCATACAAGGGAGACAGAGATATTGCAAAAGCTAAAAGGTAAAGTGGGAGTGGTGGCAAGAAACTTATAATAGTGATCATTGCTCTTTGTTGTGCATTAACCTTCACAAAAATGTTAATATTGTCACAAAAACTGTCAGGGTTAGAATGTTCCAAGTAATTAAGTTGTCACCAAGATATTCATGCTAACTTAGTCACATAGATCTTATTCTTTGATTAGCATTCTGTCCTGACCAAATTTCTTGTTGGTATTTACTTAGAATATTTTCACCAAATTATCAGGTACCCAGATTATGATCTTTCTCAAAGTTGCCCAAAAGCCCCCAAACTTTGCACACATATTTTTGGGACCTTCCTTAGCAAACTATACACATTTGTCTGCTCTACTTTATCAAAAGTATAAATACCATACTTTTGATCAATAAATCTACAAGTGAATAACATGTATATCCTCTAGCTCTCCACATCACTTCCAATACTCCTCAGAATATTGCAACATAGGGGAGGGAAAGTCTTCAAATTGGTGAGATCTTTATTTGCTTTTAAGAACTAATCAAAGTACACATGAAGAAGTCAATCAAGAGGTAGGGAACCTCTCCCATAAATAATTTAATTTTTGTTTTGATTCATGCTTAATTATGGTCTCAAGAAAATAAAGTTCCTCAGGCGTAAATCTGAAATTCAAGTGATATGGGGGGAGTACAGATTGTCAGTGTCTCTGATCAGTATAATCAAAGTATGGCACCCAACCTGGTATTAGGTACAGTAGGAAAGGCATATGGACTTGTAAGTAAGTCTGCCACATTGATCTCAGGTGGTCTTGTACAGATAGTCTAGGTTTCTCAGCTTTTTGAAGTTTTGAAGCAAACTCTATTGCTACTGCCAAGTCCATAAGGGTGTGCCAGCATGAAGACTTCAGAGAAGAGCTTAGTCCATGGCTTTATGGAGGAGTTATATGATTTTTGAAGTTAAATAGGAAGTGTCACCAAAGAAGAAAGATGTGTTGAGGATGTTAAGACTGATGGAACTGGATAAGATAATGGTGGTACTAGTGTGCAAATTGAATTGCATCTGTTTAAAAGCAATAATGCTGCTATATGTAACTTGTTGTGATAAGCAATAATGGGAATAACCAAGAAACATATTTCCATAGTATAACTAATGATGCATTGAAAGGATACCTTTCCAGTAGTGAGCAATATTCAAATGTAGCGTTGCTATACAATGCAGTATAACTCAGACTCCTACATGACCATCTCTAGTGAGTCCCCACCAAGGACAAAAAAATACCTTGATCTGGAATGGTATGACTAAAATGTAGAAATTTGAGTAACATAGAGCTTTTTATGCAACAAATAGGGGTACAACAAGCACCCAGGAGCTTCATCATGAGTAAAGTACTGTACAGAGTTATGCACATTCTATACTTACTATGCCAATATATTTAGACATGATGAAACCTAATGATAACGCTCATCAATTGATATCTTTGCTAGCTAAATTCTCCTGAAGTCAACCAGCTTGCGAATATCACTGCTTAGCAATGGCTAAGTTGTTTGTAGTGGAGGAGGTCTGATGCTAGAAGAAGCATTGTTTTTACAGCTAGTACACAATCTCTTTCTTGCAGGATAGGAATTTGCTTAGTGGGGTGACGATTGTAATGTAAATAATAAATCGACTTTTGTTTCTCTTGCGCATTTAACACTTATTCTCAGTTCTTTCTATTTAGGAATGTTGCTGAACTGACTTGATTGCTCATCAATGAATATTCCTCATTTTTGAGTAACTTTAAGTAAACCTTGATGCCCTTCGTAATCATATTCTCAATATCGCTCAGAAAAGTGCACAATAGTTTTTAGCATACAGTCTGAATCCTGATGGTCCGCACCACTATGGAGACGCTGGAGTGTTAGTAGGAGTATAGACATCATGATAATTAGATATTACCTTTGAGTATTGTTGATGTAACACCACTTTGGTGCGGCCTATTCAATACCAAAGGAAATCATTCCTACGCCGCCATGGCACTTAGAAGCTTATCAATTACTGACTTTATAACAAATGTATACATAAACATACTCTTCTCCAGCAGTATTCATTGTTGCAGCCGCAAATATCCTTGCCGCCCTTTTGCTTCGTCACTCCACAGACGAGGTTTGATTTCTCCCAGCATTTCACAGTCTGCTCAAAACGGTCAAGAGCATTAAAAACACGTCGGCCCCATTGGATGCATCAAGGTCACGCTTCTCCACATTGCTGAGTATGAGTGAATTCTTGGATCATCTTCACACACTCATCAAACCTAGCTTCCTTCCCGGCAGGAATGGCCTTCAGTGAGGCAGAAAATTCTTCACTACAGGCCTTTACGTTTTTGTATAGTTCTACGTACTCGGGAGTTGCAGTAATATCGGGTTGGTTGCGATAGAGAGGAGCAGCGTATGAGGGTGCAAATATGGAGATCATGGCAGCACCGGTCAAGAGAATATTTCTGAAGTGCATTTCGTAGTTGGGTTTCTATTGAATAGACTCTCCGTTGCCGTCTTTTATCTTCGCATATACGTAGTCTAGAGCATGTACCAGACTGTTTACTATACTACAAAGAAAAGTCACATCAGAATCAAGTTGCATAGTGAAAGGTGAATGCGAGTAGAGGTATTTATCTGACTATATATTTGACATAGCTACATACTAAGAGACTGACCTGTGGTAGGGAATCATTCAGATAATTGCATTGATACGTATTCGAGATTTACTTTAATTCCATATAGAAATATTTTAGCATTTAGCTAAATTTCAGCCGTAAATTAAATATAATGGAGATTTGCCAGCCACAGGCCCAATATACATCTCCATAGTGCAATGTCTTTCACCACTTGGGCCCGATCTAGCATAGAATCCCGGAGGATCAGGGTTCTTGATTTTCCAGATTGGCTTCAGTCCTGCTGGTGACGGAACATCCGTTCTTGAAGACCAAGTGTCCGACATGAGGTTCTTCTGGACGTCATACGAGGTAGGCCAGCTGACATAGAGCTTGGCGCCTGCTTTGCTTTTTTGAAGACGGCTCGTGCTTGTGCCCAAGATTGGAAAAAAGTATTCTCAGGAACGATAGTGGTGATTTTGGCTCCTTTAATTGGAGTCAATGAGTTGTAAAGCTGGCCAAGGAGGTTCCATTATCGATATAGAATGCTGGAGTTCCCGTTCCACGTACTAGAAGGGGCTTTTGCGCAAGGAACGCCTTGAACCACTTGAGACCATTTTGCTTAATCAGCTGCATGAGTTGATAAAGAACCGCGTCATCATCATGGGGATAGGTATAGATGATTTTTCCCCCTTTGAGCTTTGGGTTTATGCAGTCCTTGGCTTCAATTGGCCGTTGTTTACCATGAATGGTGTTGCTGATTAGGTTTTTAAAGTAGAATATATTTGTAGCCCAGTAGTGGCCATCCTTGTCTTTGTACGGAGCATAGGCGTGCTTAAAGCCAATTGGCTTATACCTACGATAAGGTTACAATTCTTCATCATCAGTTTATGAGAAATAGGCCGCTTAATTTAGCAATACTCCTTGGGATTTCCAGCGTGGAAAGTCGTGCAAAGTTTGAAGATGGGTAACATCCGGCTTCAAGGCATCTCCACCCAGAGCTAATTGCGTATCAACCAGCTGGTTGTGATGCTTGCTAAGGTCAGTGGTGATATTGAACGTGGTTCCAGCGAACTTGCTTTCAAATGCCATGACAATATCGGAGCCAGTATTAGGTAAATCTCCTCCAGCAAATACGGTAATATTTCCTCCTTCGGCAAGTGCCTCCTTATAGAGTCTTTGAAGCTCAGCTTCCTCTCTCTCTTCAGATACCGTGGCCTTGCAAATGTCTGAGAAAGGAACAGTGACGTCCCTACGATAAATAAAACGATAGATAGTGGAAGCTTCATTAATAAGTAGGGTGTTTATTTATAGAATCTAAAAGGTAAAAAGTTGACGATTGAAGTGATTGTAGACAAATATAATCTCGGGAAGAATTTCAATCACGTTTAGGAAGAACCCAGGAATTCGGTGCTCCATATTTCTAAACTTGGAATCAACATAATTCAGTCAGATCACATTCCAAAAGTTTAAATTGTCTGGTTTATCCGGCATCGAGTATCAATTATCTGTGGTTTACCTCATTACTAAGCCATGTCCAATAGCTTATGTGCATATCATGACTAATGATTGCACAAATCCAAGGCCTTCAAAGACCTTTAGTGCGCATTCGTTACCATTCACCACTCACAGTCCTTTCGTCAGCAACTTCAGCAAGTTACAAACTTACCACAAGTGTTCAATACCGCATAATGAGTGTCAATAGCAGTTTTTTGGCTTTTATCTATTATGTGAAGGGTCTATAGTCAGGCACCAAGGTAAGGTACCCATTCAAGCTCTGTTTACCACGGGTAGTAACGAATATGACATGGAAATATAGCATATTACGAATGGAATCCATTGATCTCAAGGTTACACATATGCTATTGACTTCAGATAGCATACCTTACCGTATCCATGCTATGACCTGAATGCAAAAATTATGATTTAATTCATTTAAAAATTGGTGAGGTGGCCGAGCGGTCTAAGGCGCTGCGTTCAGGTCGCAGTCTCTTCGGAGGCGTGGGCTAAGTAGAGGTAGCTTAAAGCGATGATAATAAATATTGAAGTATTGCAATAAATAACCTTAATACCATAGCTCTTAGGCCCTTCATTATATCTTTCATTTCGAACATGCTGGCAGTTGGGTAGAGTTTTCGACCTTTATGCAAAGTTGTGTGCCCACTTAAACATGCAGTTATGAATATTGATTTTAAATATCAGAAAACTGTAATCGTAATCAAACAAATATGTCATTTTGCAATCAAAATTTTGAGTATTTTTCTTTTCAATGTGAATCTGTAGCAATATAGATTGGTATTTTGATATGGTTTTTGAATGATAGTTGGATAACAACAAGCTGTCAGAATCAGCAAACCGTCCTTTAGTGTCTTTGTTGGGAAACAAAGATTGGGAATGTACTCTATACATAATCCTGTAAAGTACAGTCGTAACGATACCAAACCACATATGCTCTCTATTTATAGGAAAAAAATCGATCAAAAATTTCCCTTGCTTCGTGGCTAAATCCCATAATATTAAAAGAGACAAAAATAACAGTATTATATATACTACTCCGGACTAGACTAATTGACTATGAAATAACCAACTACGTAAGAACAGTGCCATTCCTGTGTGCACGCTTCAAGCCCTTGCTTGAGAAATCGTAGTATGAGTCGTTTTGCGTCTCACGAATAGTACAATGGTATGTTGACTTAAACGGCAATTTAACCCCCAATATCGATACAATTATTTACAGTTCGATGGAATGAGTACACAAACATTGAAAATGGCGCTCAAAAGAGCACTGACATCCCAAAGTAGGAGCCCACCAGTTCTCTAAACGCGGTGGTTGATACACAACGCTGATTGCGCTTCTCTATCCGGCAATGTTGCATGCACTATTTCACCCTTGCCACCAACCAAATGTAGAGTGCTCCTGTTACTCCGGTGTCTGTCGTTGTGAGCTATTGCCAAATATCGATTCTTTTCGGACTGGTACACTGTGTCTAACGTGGATTGATAGTCTATGGTACTGTGAGAGTAGGGTAGTCGTGCAAAGAGGGCTTATTTGTTTTGCCTACTCAATACTCTCAGTTTAGGTTGATTTAACTATCAGGCGCAATTGTCAGCACAATGAGTGTATTGAATATTTTGTTCTTTCACGCATTGTGTCTCTATTACTGGGGTTGTGTACAGTACATCTTGGGTGGGCTGCATCAGAACGTAGGGATGTGAAGAACTATCGTCCGAGTGTTCCGCTCCCTTTTGCTTAGCATATTCTAATGCGTTACCCCGACCCTCCAGTTCAAGACTGGGCCCTGCTTGATACTTGATACTGAAGCCCTGATTGCTGTTGGCATTAGCAATGTTCAGGCTATCGTGCTTTCTGGTCACGGTGGTGAGAACCTGACGCAATAACGCGGATTGGACATTGGGCGCCTTAAAGACAGGAAAAACTCGAACCTTTTGGTAGTAATCGTTCGCATACTGTACACATGTTAAACTGCGATAATGAACCCTTCTATACTCGCGAGTACATTGAGAAGAACCGCCGATCGGGGCAGCAACGGCAACTTGATTCGCGGTAAGGCCTACACTCACTGCTACAGTATTAAAGCGCAGGTGGAGCGAATAACGTATTTGTGGGCTGTTGTATAGCATACAATATGGGTTAGCTGGGAAAATTGCTATTATGTATTTCATTGATTAATCAGGTCATTACTCACAAAATTATTATGCTTTTTGAGTACCATCAGTATTTTGCATTCCCTTCATGCATACCCATAGTTTCTTATTTTTTCAATGTTCTTCCATTATTTCGTGGAACTCACCATGACCAAACCTTATATGTGTATTGTATGGCTTTTGTCTTTATTTTCTGGAGTATGCTAGTGCTAATTCTAGTATCTTTGAAGTGGCGACGAGCAGATCTCTTATACTTCTTGTACCCCCCTCTGAGTGCACGTGCTGCTGACTGAGTGATGATAATTTGTGGCTGTTGCTGCCTAGGTTGGTAGAGGGTTTGATCAATGACTTGCGCTTGGTCGAAAATGCTTGAGTTGGATAAGGCATTGGCTTTACTGGAAGAATGGCCATTGATGTTGTCCAGTAAGGCTTGGGATGGTTGTAAATTTGAAATGTCGAACCCTTGCAACCCAGAGAGTCCTGGCTGCTCACCCGAAATCTGGCTCATTTGCATTGGCCCACTCATCTCCGAATCATCCACCTCCTCAATTGATGGCTGGGATTCTTGGCTGGGGGCCTAAGTGTCCTGATAACAAGCACCCAGTTGTTCGACGCATGGCTCATTGGTGAAGGCTACCTGGGAGCCACCGAGTGGGGTAGTGGAGATTGCTTGCAGTGAAGCGATGGCGGAAACTAGCAAGAGGAAGGAAGGCTGCATGACTGGCTGGTGAAGTCATGCGGACTCTCCCGATTTATATCACCTCGATCCCACACAACTAGCTTTATGCGAGCTAGATTGATCTAAGCTACTTCTTAAAAAATGACCCCAAGCCTTATGTGAGACACGAAATAGTAATCAGCATTTAATTTCAACCAAGTGCTTTATAGTATAAAGCTAGCAGTAGACAATGAAAAATGAGAAAGTAGACGCTTAAAAGAGGGCACAGTAGTTCTTGGCGCAATTAGTGTTGTCAAAAACGCAGTCCGAGTCCTTGGTGCATGTCTGATATTCGGAGCCACTGCAAAAAGACTTTGGCGTTAGTAAGAATGCAAACTTACTAAATAATACCTATATGCTACCTTTGAATATTGTTGATGTAACACCACTCTGGTGCACTTTGCGGGGGTGCTGCATATCCAATGCCAAACGAGATAATCCCTACTCCTCCATGGCACTGAATACCTTGTAAGCTACTGTTTCTGTACAGGAAATTTCATGGCAACTTACTCTTCTCCAGCAGTAACCTTTGTTACAGCCGCAAATATCCTTGCCGCCTTTTTGCTTAGTAATCCCACAGACGAGGTTTGAGTTCTCCCAGCTTTTTGCTGTCTGCTCAAAGCGATCCAGTGCATCAAAAAATACGTCAACCCCATTTGTTGCGTCAAGAGCACGCTTTGCCACACTATTACTCGGTGCTCCCAGGCTTTGAGTAAGCTCCTGGATCATCTCCACACATTCCGCAAACCTCACTTCCTTACCAGTGGGAATGGCCTTGAGTGAAGATGGAAATTCTTCACTACATGCCTTTACGTTTTTATATAGCTCCACATACTCGGGAGTTGCCGTAATACTGGGCTGGTCGCGGTCAAGAGGAGCGGCAAAAGAGGATGCAATCATGGAGATCACCATGGCGCTGGCTAAGAGGATATTTCTGAAAAGCATTTTGTCGTTAAGTGTTTCTTGAATGGTCACTCCTCTTTGGGCTTTATATTCGTATATGTGTATCTTCTTAGTTCCCACGATTATCAATCACTAAGTTTTAAGTCATACAACATGCAGGCACTGGCGACTTTATATTAAATTGGTAATCCACCTTTGGTAATCCACCTGGAGGTTTAGTCTTTCAGGCGAAATACGCTTGATTTGTCATATTTTTGTATTTCAGGTACATGCAACTGAATGACTACAATATCGTAAAGAAAAGTCACCCAATTATGAGTAATCGGATTATTATTTGCATTGATCCAAGCTGAAGGCTCACTTTTATTACATATAGATTATATTTTTCCACTTGAGCAAGTGTTCATATTTTTCCAGATAGACTTCGATACATTTGCTGTTGAACAACTAGCCGATATTGGGCTTGACTTCGGCTGGATGCTTTGCTTTTTTGAGAATGGTTCTTGTTTGCACCCATAATTGCAATAATCCTTTGATTGGTATCAATGAGCCATTGGTTGTAAAGCTGGTTAAAGAGGCTCGGCCGTTGATATAGAATGGCAAAGTACCTTTTTTAGCAAGGAAGCCCTTGAGCCACTAAAGTAAGGTTATGATGACTAGTTTTAAAGAATCTTCAACTACCACAATAGGTGCTAAGATATGTGGGCTTGCCGTTAATATTGATCACGTTTGGGAAGAACCCAGGAATTCGTTGGCCACATTTCCAAAATTGGCTCCAACATAAATGAGTTAGATCACGTTCCAAAACTGAAAACAGTCCAGTTTATCCGGTACAAAGTAGCACTATTCGCAGGTTAAATTCATTACTATGTAATCATAACCAACAGCAGTAGATTCGACGGGGTAGTATGAGAAGATGTCAGGGTTCTAACTCCTTTATTTGATTGTTTGCTTTGTATTTTTACCTCATTGTGAGTGTATGCGATTTGTCTTTTCTTTGTACGCGTTGATGTCACTTAACATCGACTGACTCCTTACTTTGTATCAAAAATAAGCTAGTAGCCGGTGGACTCTTGGAGATGTTGCTGTTAAGGATATTTAGCTGAAGCATTGTGAATTAATAA
>MCFE01000429.1:0-76477 GCA_002104905.1 Basidiobolus meristosporus CBS 931.73 | reverse complement strand
AGACATTGCAGAGAGTGACAGCTTGGGGCTCATAGCCTGTTGTAAGAGTCTTTGAGATATTGGAAGTGATTGGGAGAACAAGTAGATTATGTGGTTTTCACTTAATGATTTATTGAATGTAAAAGTAGTATTTAAACTTTTACCTAGTCTTGGCATTACAAACACTTAAAATAGGTTAAGGAAGGTCCCAACAACATGTGTGCAAAGTTTGAGACTGTTTGGACCACCTTGAGAATTTTCATGTTGTGGGTACCAGGTATTTTGGTGAAAATCTTCAATGTAAATCCCAACAAGGAATTTGGTCAGTATTCTCTAGGATTTGAGGGTAATGATCTAAGTGACTAAGTTAGGTGAATATTTAGGTGAATTACAAACTTTCACAACAATAATAACAGCAGCTTGGAATTAGTGACCCTCCTGACAATCTTATAGCAAGATCATGACGGTGTTTTGCAAATTTTACAGCCAAATAAAGGGATATAACTTGATGATATTTGATTGGTGCTGAGACAATATTTGCATGGCATTGTTGCAGTCTTTCAGCGCTCTATTACTATTTTAAGTGGATCCAGTTGGCCAGAACTTCCAATTGCCATATATGGCAAGAAACTTGATGGTATTTTGACGGCCTCATAGCAAGACTCTGATGGCTTTTTCTTGGCAGTATGACAGCCTGCCGCTGGTTCTGTATAATGCTACCGTACAAATTTACCAAATGGTATTTCCTTTTTCTACCTCCCCTTGTGCAACTCATATATTCAACTGTAGAATCACCTTTCTTTATTTGCTTACCCACTACTACCTTGGGTATTCCACATATAGTTCAAATCAACAAATGTTGTAAAAATTTGTATTTCCACCTAAATATTCACCTAACTTAGTCACTTAGATCATCACCTTCAAATCCTAGAGAATACTGACCAAATTCCTTGTTGGGATTTACATGGAAGATTTTCACCAAAATACCTGGTACCCGGAACATGAAAATTCTCAAAGTTGTCCAAACAGCCCCAAACTTTGCACACATGTTCTTAGGACCTTCCTTAGCCTACTCTACATGTTTGTAATGCAAAGACCATGTAAAAGTATAAATACTACTTTTACATTCAATAAATCATTAAGTGAAAACCACATTAGCTACTTGTTCTCCCAATCACTGCCAATATCTCCAAGACTCTTACAACAGGTTATGAGCTCCAAGATGTCACTCTCTGCAATGTCTACTACTGCTATTACTGGAATTTTTCCCTCTGCTGAAAAGTTGGATGGATCTAACTACTGTTGTAAAAATTTGTATTTCCACCTAAATATTCACCTAACTTAGTCACTTAGATCATCACCTTCAAATCCTAGAGAATACTGACCAAATTCCTTGTTGGGATTTACTTAGAATATTTTCACCAAAATACCAGGTACCCAGAACATGATAATTCTCGAAGTTGTCCAAACAGCCCCAAACTTTGCACACATGTTCTTGGGACCTTCCTTAACCTATTCTACGTGTTTGTAATGCCAAGACCAGGTAAAAGTATAAATACTACTTTTACATTCAATAAATCATTAAGTGAAAACCGCATAATCTACTTGTTCTCCCAATCACTTCCAATATCTCCAAGACTCTTACAACAGGTTATGAGCTCCAAGATGTCACTCTCTGCAATGTCTACTACTGCTATTACTGGAATTTTTCCCTCTGCTGAAAAGTTGGATGGATCTAACTACCAAGTGTGGAAGGTGAGGATGAAGATGCTACTACAAGAAAGAGGCCTTTGGGATATTGTCATGGAAGAAGAATGCCCTCCTAAAAATGTGGGAGAGGAAGCCCTAAAGTACCAGAAGAAAGAACAAAGTGCCTTTAACTGCATTTGCCTTAATGTCAAGGACAAATTGCTAATTCAATGCTCAAGAGCAAAAACAGCAAAGAATGCCTGGAAAGCATTGGAAGACACCTACCAGTCATGTTCAGCTGCCAAGAAAATGTATCTGAGACAAAAATTCTTTACTACAAAGATGCTGCCAGGAGAAGAGATGAAAAATCTAATTCACAGAATAACCCTGCTGGTAGATGAGATGGAATCTGTGGGCATACCAACTACTGATGAGGATGTGATGGTTACCATTCTGAATAGCCTGACAGACAAGTTTCAGGGCCTTGTATCAGCCCTAGAGTCCAGAACTGAAATTTGACCTTAAATTACGTATATGGAAGGCTCCTGGATGAAGAATTAAGAAAATCAAGCACCAATAAGAAGGAAGAAGAAAATGCTTTAATAAGCAATGCTAACCAACAAAGGAGGTACTCAAGACCCTACAAAGACAACAGCAACCTATTTTGCAACTACTGCAAAAGGATAGGACATACATCAGACTGGTGTCTCAAAAAGAGATATTATCAGCAAAAGAAGCCTGAATATAGAAATGCTGCAACAACTGAAGATAGACAATTCATATCTGCACTGAATATGACCGCAAACAAGGATTCTCAGACGTGATATATTGACTCTGGAGCTTCTCTACACTTAACACACCAAAAAGAACTTTTTACCCAATATCAAGAAATTCCTATTAAGAAGGTTTTCATGGGTGACAATAGAACACTTGATGCAGTGGGAGAAGGAACTATCCAAATAAACCTAAGAAGCAGTGAAGGAAGCCATACACTGACCTTTAAAGAAGTACTCTATGTACCAGAAATAGCCAAGTACCTACTCTCTGTGAGCAAGGCCACAGCAGAAGGACTCAGTTTCAGTTTTGGCAATTCTGGATGCAGGATCACTGATCAAAATGGTGCCCATATTGCTTTGGGCATCAGAGATCAGAATCTATACAAGTTGACTTATATTCCATCATATCTGGAAGCCAATATAAGTAACTTAAATGAAGAAACACCAATGCTTTTGCACAGGAGATTTGGGCACATCAATTTTGATTATTTGCGTAAAATGATCAAAGATCACCTAATTTCTGGAGTGAAAATTGATCCCCCAGCTAATTTGGAGCACTGTGAAGCCTGCATATATGGGAAACAAGCCAGACAACCGTTCAAGAGCTCTGAATTAATCAAAACTAAGAAAAAATCAGATCTAATTCACTCAGATCTGTGTGGACCTATGCAAAATTTATCCTTAGGTGGGATGAAGTATTTAATCACTTTAATTGATGATTATACAAGATACACATGGGTCTACTTCATGGAGAGAAAGGAAGAAGCTCTGTCTAAGCTCAGGGAGTTTAAAGCCATGGTGGAGAGAGAAACTGGTGAAAAAATCAAGAAAATACACTCTGACAATGGTGGAGAATATACCTCAAAACTCTTCATCCACTTCTGCAATATTCATGGGATAAAGCAAGAGACTACTGTACCATACTCCCCACAGCAAAATGGAGTAGCAGAACAAGCTAACAGATCAATAATTGATATGGCAAGATCTAAGATCCATGATCAAAAATTATCCTATGATTTTTGGGTGGAATCAGTTGCCACTGCTGTATACCTTAGAAGTAGGAGTTATAACAGAATACTTTGCGATTCTACTTCATTTGAAGCATGGTATGGATTCAGACCAAGTTCAGAACATCTATGAATATTTGGGTGTACAGCATATTCCAAAAAACTGGCCGGAAATCAGTCAAAATTTGAGCCAAAAAGTGTAAAATGCATATTTTTGGGCTACTGCAATGAGAGTAAGGCATACAGCCTCTACAATACCAAAGCAAAGAAGCTTATCAAGTCCAGGGATGTGTTGTTTGATGAAATTTCAAAATTTTCACAAAAAATGACATCAGATGATGACAAAAATTTGATCTCAAGTCCACCAATTGTCAGGATTGAATCAGAGCAAAACAATGAAAATTTTTCACTCCAGAGGACTCTACACCATGGTTCAGCCAGAATCAGTGCCCAGTAATATCCCAGAAGTGATCATTCAGGTATCAAATGCCTGGAGATCCAATTGGACAAGAAATAGCCCAAATTACTATATCAATGAGGGTACAAACTTAGCCTATGCCTATTCAGTCCATATTGATGAGCCCCAGACTGTAAATGAGGCCCTAAATAGCCCTCAGACAAAGTTTTGGAGACCTGCAATGACTAAGGAATATCAGGCCCTGATGGAAAATCAAACTTGGGACTTAGTCAAATTACCAATTAACCATAAATCAGTTGGATGCAGATGGGTCTTCAAGACAAAATACAAGGCTGATGGTACAATTGAAAGATACAAAGCAAGACTTGTAGCCAAAGGATACTCTCATACAAAAGGACTTGACTACACTGAGACCTTTGCACCGGTAGCCAAGTTTAATTCCATCAGATTAATATTGGCTATTGAAGCCAAATATAAGTTTTTTATTCATCAAACGGATGTAAAAACTGCATTTTTGAATGGAGAGCTTGATGAGTACGTATATATGGACCAGCCTGATGGGTTTGTTGACCAAGATAACCCCCATTTGGTCTGCAAGCTCAAAAAGTCACTATATAGTCTCAAACAATCACCAAGAGCCTGGAATTGCAAGATAGATTCTTATTTGGAATCTTTGAGTTTCAAAAGAAGTAATGCTGACTATAGTATATACTGCAAGCCAGATAGAGCAGATCCAGTTCTATTAGCTCTATATGTGGATGATCTTATTATAGCTGCCAATAACCTAGAAACATTGAAAGAGACTAAATCCAGCCTATCTAAGGAGTTCAAGATGTCCAATCTAGGAGAACTTAGTTACTACTTAGGGATTAAGTTCTCCATAGACAGAAGTACCCAGACTATCACCCTAAGCCAATCCAAGTATATTCAAGATATACTAAAGAAGTACCAAATGGAAGACTGTAAACCGGCAGCTACCCCAATGGAGACAAACCTTAACTTGGTCAAAACTCAACCAAATCAAGAGAGCTTGGTGCCATCTGAAAGCCCTGACTTTCCTTATCAATCTATGGCTGGCAGCCTGATGTATATCATGCTTGGAACATGTCCAGATATCATATTCAGTGGGAGTTGTCAGCCAACATAATCAGAACTATGGATCTGATCATATTTCAGCAGTTAAGCGGATTTTTAGATACCTAAAAGGAACTGCTGATATCTGCTTAAGATACACTTATAAGGATTCAGAACAGGATCTTGTGGGATACTCTGATGCTGATTGGGGACAAAATTTAGAAGACAGAAGATCCACCACAGGATACACCTTTCTTTACTGTAAAGGAGCAATTTCATGGAATTCAAGAAAGCAACCAACCATAGCACTTTCCACCACAGAAGCAGAGTATATGGCAGCCTTTGAAGCTACAAAAGAAGCAATGTGGTTAAGAAAACTTTTTACAGATTTAGGCCTATGTCAAAAAATGCCATTACTTTATTTCAAGATAATCAAGGATGTATACAATTAGGTAGAAATCCAACTTTTCATGCTAGAACCAAGCACATAGATATTAGACATCATTTCATACGTGAAGCTATAGAGAATAACTTAGTTAGCTTAGTTTACTGTTCTACAGATGAAATGATTGCAGACATATATACCAAACCATTAGCTAGAGACAAGTTTGAATATCTTAGGTCAAAATTAGGTCTAGTCAGTATGAACATTTAGCTGAGTGGGAGTGTTGTAAAAATTTGTATTTCCACCTAAATACTCACCTAACTTAGTCACTTAGATCATCACCTTCAAATCCTAGAGAATACTGACCAAATTCCTTGTTGGGATTTACTTAGAATATTTTCACCAAAATGCCAGGTACCCAGAACATGAAAATTCTCAAAGTTGTCCAAGCAGCCCCAAACTTTGCACACATGCTCTTGGGACCTTCCTTAGCCTATTCTACGTGTTTGTAATGCCAAGATCATGTAAAAGTATAAATACTACTTTTACATTCAATAAATCATTAAGTGAAAACCACATTATCTACTTGTTCTCCCAATCACTTCAAATATCTCCAAGACTCTTACAACAAAAAAAGCTATGGCCTCTGGCTTACCAACCTCTACAAATGCACACACCTGCCGCAATTGACATACTTCTATCACCTCAACTTTACGGCTTTTTAGTGTGATACTTGCAAAGTTGCCATATACCTTGTACTGCTGGTAGCATATACATCCTGCAAACATATGCTTGGTTGTTGCCACTTCTGCCATGAATACCTCCTGAATATTGGCAAAGAACTTCTTGGTATTTAGCCAATATATTCCTTCTCCCAGCTGGATTTTAGTCCCCCTTATAGGCACACTCTGGCTTTTGTTTGTGTGAATTCTGTATTGAATGGTGTAGAAGTTGGCTTGTGACCATGAGAAATCTGGCATATCTTGGTGGAGTTTTCCTGATAAAAATTAGTTGCTAGTTGCACCCAACCCAACTTTGCATTACTTAACTGATTACAATGTCAAGAACTCAAAAGACTATCACAATGCCTTCAGTGGATTTTGGAACATTAATAGGCACACCAAGAGGTTGCAGCACTTCTTTAAGAGTAGTGCTCAAGAAAACCCACTTGAATATTGCAAGGATTCAGTGCAAAGACTGGTGGATGTGGTGGTAGACCTTGCAGTGCTGGCTGAAGACCAGGATGTGTGGGAACCAGTGAATGAACAGTGGCATAAAGCCATTGGGTTCCTGCCAGAGTCATGGAAACAGACTGTTACAGCAGAAATACTTATTCAGTGGTGATTTTGAATGGAGTTACTTGTTGAGTGTGGGGTTGGGCCTAATGTTAGTGTAGGGTATAGGGACTTGTATAGGTCACTACAAATTGGCAATTGAGGTACAACTGAAGTTTCAATGGAAATAAATCAATTTGTACACATGAAAAGTAAGAGAAATGGTTGAGTCAGGAAGTAAGGAGTGTGAAAAAGAGGCAATAGCCAATCAATGCACACAAATGTAGCAGGTGATTGGGTGACCAGGATCAGAAAGTGAGTGAATTTGTAGGGAACCAATCAGAAACTACTAATATATTGTTTTGATGAAAGATTTTGACTAAATGTTTTGTGAAATCTATGGTGCAATTATTTGTCAATGGTCTCTGCATGGTGTCCTGATGGGATCAGTACCGCTTAGTCACAGGACTTTAAGTATGTGACCGCATTTTGACAGGATCATCACAATAATTTCTCATAGCAAATGCCTTCCTGGCATTCTTGTTGTTTTTGCTCTTGAGCATAAAATGAGCAATTTGTCTTCAGTAGTATGGCAAATGTAGTTAAAGGCACTTTGTTCTTTCTTCTGGTACTTCAATGATTCTTCTGTCACTCCTTTAGGCAGGCATTATCCTCCCATAGCCATATCCCAGAGGTCTCTTTCCCAATGTAGCATCTTCATCCACACCCTCTAAACTTTGTTTCTGGATCCAAAAGCTCTCAGCAGAGGCAGAGATTTCTGTGATAGATGTAGTATACATTGCAGAGAGTGATAGCTCAGTGTCCATAACCTGTTGTAAAAGCTTAGTAGAAATTGCAAGTGATTGGCAGAACCAGCATATTGTATTGTTTTACTTAATGATATATAGGTTGTAAATGTTGTAATTATTAAGTTGTCACCTAAATACTCATGCTAACTTAGTCACATAGACTTTATTCTCAGATTAGCATTCTGTCCTGACCAAACTTCTTGTGGGGATTTACTTAGAATATTTTGACCAAATTACCAGGTACCCCAATTTTGATCTTTCTCAAAGTTGTCCAAAAGCCCCCAAACTTTGCATACATATTGTTGGGACCTTTCTTAGCAAACTCTACACATTTGTTTGCTCTATGTTTTCAAAAGTATAAATAACTTACTTTTGATCAATAAATCTACAAATGGAATAACATGTAAATCCTCTAGCTCTTCACATCACTTCCAACACTCCTCAGAATAATTGCACTAGTAAAAGCAGTATTTATACTTTTGCATGCTCTTAGCAAAACAAAAGTGCAGAATATATTAAGAAAAGCTCCAAGAACATGTGTATATAGTTTGGGGCTGTTTGGACAACTTATCCAAACTCTATGCTCTGGGTACCTGATCTTTTGGTGAGGAATGTTTGAAGTAAATCCCAATAAGGACTTTGGTCAGAATTCTCTAAGATCTGTAGGTAATAAGCTAAGTGACTAAGCTAGGTGAATATTTAGGTGCAATTACAAGCTTTTACCACAATGACTAAGAGGGTGGCAGCTTGGGGCTTATAATCTGCTGCAAGAGTCCTGGAGATATTGGAAAGGATCAAGAAAACAAGTAGACCATGTGGTTTTACCAGATGATTTATTGAATTTAATAGTAGTATGTATGCTTTTACATGGTCTTGACAACACAAATACTTGGAATATGTTTAGAACAGTCCCAAAAGGATGTGCTCAAAATTTTGGGCTATTTTGACAACTAATCAATATTCATGTTCTGGATAACTAATATTTTGGCAAATGTATTCCAAGTAAATGCCAACAAGAAATTTGGCCAGAATTCTCTAAGATTTGTAGGCAATGTTTTAAGTGACTAAGCTAGGTGAATATCTTGGTGTAATTACAGAATATTTATAGATCACTAGTTGTAATACTGCAATTTTATCCAAGTACACCAAATCACCACCAAGATCCCATCAGCACTTGTAATAATTGGCTTGCCCAGTTTGCATACATCCTTTGTGGCCTCCATTAGTGCATTCTAACATTTTCTTTTACTACTTTGTACTAGTAGCATAAATTCACCAGTAAGGAAAAATTACTTTCTATATATTTTGACAAAGTCACTAGCAAGATTGCTATTGGACACTATCAATCGTCTAATCCAAGTAAAAGGCTTTCAATATTCGAGTATGTAGCTTTTATGTAGTGTGGGATTTACATGTACAGAGATATAGGTAGTATAAAATATGCGGTTGTTAAAGGCCTGCTCAGACAAGGTGCATGAGCATTTTTAGATCGAGACTCTAAAGTGCAAGATACAAAGCTTTGTCACGCTCTACTGCAGCAATATCTTATACAAGCAAGTAGATATGGGGATAATGGTACTACTGCATTTCCACTGGAAATCGGTAGAACTTTCAGTTATATTGCTAGTGCTTCAGGACTAATAAGGAGATCCAGCTGATTTCACTAGGTTCTATGACATCATCAATCTGAACTTTTTTGGCGAAGAAGCTTAAATCTGTAGTGAAAACAAATCACGAAATTAGTTTTCAATCTCGGCTCAATAGGAAAACCAGGTTGCCGAACTTTGCCGAGGGGCCTTGTTGAGATTGGTTATATGAGGGTGTTATTTACCGTAACTTACACCCAAAGGCCATTCCAGTTGTCAGGATTAGCATGATATCTATAAATAATCGGCTATATTTATCTCGTTATTCATAGCTGAAAAAAATGTTTACATATCATTGATGGTTTCGTGTTCTTCTCGAATAGACATTTCGAATGGCATTTAGAACGCGGTTTAACCGTGACCTTTCAAGATTTCTAATTATAGGCTGGTTGGCAGTTGTGTTTCACTCTTTTCGGCGCGAAATACTCCCACAAGCTGGTATAAATACAAATTGCTGGTCTCGGTGATTCAAACATTCCAAACATCTATATCTACTACTACAACAAAATGAGAAACTTCGTAGCCTGCATCCTTCTTGCCCTGGGCGCTCAAGTCTCCGCCGCACCAATTGCCAAAAACCAGTGCAACAACTGGTCCGTCTCTTCCCTTCAGCATATCGGAGAGCAGAGAGCCACTTTTGCCTCCAACGACCAAGTGACTTTGAAATGGGATGCTCATGACTCTGATGTCGAGTTCATTAGTACTGTTGCACTCTTTAGTGCCAACAACAATGAATTCCTTCACACCCAATACCGCAGTTACCCGGGAGTCAACGCAGCCAACGGTGAAGTGTCCTTCACTTTAACCGTTCCTCTTTGCCTCCAGAGAGAAGGAGAGTACTACCTCGAAGTATATGGCAGTACACCTGGAGCTGACAGTGATTGTTCCCTTCAAACTGTTCCCTTCGAGTTAACTCCAGACCCTACTGGCGATTTCAGCATTTGTGATTTGTAAGCGGCTCACCCAATACCTGTACTATTTAATTTCCAATGTATAATGTAATAATAATAATTCCATTCAACAAATCATCTGCTTCTGATTATGATTAGCGATAATTTCACTGATTTTTCTTGGGGTGCTCGATTTCCCCCATACTCTCTGAGGCAAAGGAACATCAGGCGGCTCGGTACTGACGCTTGATGGTAGCAACCATAAAGAGCTCTTCGAATAGCAAGTTGGGAGAAATTAGGTGTAGAGATATTTATTTTTACATTGTAAAAAGAATATGGGCGGCGCTTAGGCTCTGATGACTTGCCAGACACGGATAAGGTTGTCGGTGTATCCAGAGAAAAGGGTGTTACCGTCAGCGGACCAAGCAAGGGAGATGCATTGGGGATCGGCAGATCTACGACCAACACCAACGAACTCGGGACGGAGCTCATCAACAATGGTCTTGGATTCCAAATCCCAGATCTTGATGCCAGAGGAAGTGGCAGCGCAGAGCCAGTATCTGTTAGGGCTGAAGATCAAAGCATTGATCTCATCACCAGCCTCCAAAGAGTAGAGGTGCTTGCCGTCATTGAGGTCCCAGAGCATGACAACACCGTCCTTGCCAGCAGAAGCACAGAGGGAGCCATCAGGAGAGATGGTGACAGTATTGACATAGCCGGTGTGACCGATGTGGTTGGTGCGGATCTTGCACTTGGAGAGATCCCAGACCTAGAGGAGGTTTTTGTTAGATTTGAGAAAAAGTGGTTGTATAGCGCTGAAGCGTGGGGAAATCAGAATATTGGTGAAATTTGTCTCATTTGAGGAGCGACCCTCTTCTGAAGTAGCAAATATATAAAACATCATCTAGAAACGTGCAAACTAGGGGAGCAAGAGCGACATTTACCTTAACAAGCTTATCCCAACCGGCAGAGACGATGACGGGGTTGGCAGGATTGGGGGAGAATCTTACGCAAGAGACCCATTCGGAGTGACCATTTTCGGTGAGGTTATATTTACATTCTCCAAGGGTGTTCCACAACTTGATGCTCTTGTCACGAGAGCCGGAAACGATCTGGCGGTTGTCGGCAGAGAATGCAACGGAGGTGACATCCTTGTCGTGACCAACAAATCTGCGAGTGGTGGCACCGGTGTTGAGATCCCACAAACGAAGGGTCTTGTCCCAGGAAGCAGAAAGGGCAAATTGGCCATCAGAGGAGATGGAGACGTCAGAAACGAAGTGGTTGTGACCACGAAGAGATTTACGAGGGACACCATATTGAGTCTCGTCGCGGGTCAAGTGCCAGATAAGAAGAGACTTGTCACGAGAGGCAGACAAGAGCATGTCAGGGTTTTCAGAGGTGGTGGCGATGGCAGTGACCCATCCAGTATGACCTACGTAAGTTCATTGGTTATTACCCAGTTCATCCAATCATCTATCCATCCATCCATCCATCTGGTTAATGAGAAAATAGCGTGAATCAAAATGAATGGCTCACCTTCAAGAGTTCCACGTAAGATAAGAGTGTCCATTTTGGCGAGCTCTTGTGACCGAAATAACAAATCAACCGGGAGAAGGAGGCCGCATTAATCTTACAATTGTTTATAATCGCTCCTCTCCTCGAGGGTCACGTTTTTTTTTTCGATCAAAAATTTCTCTACTTATAATGCTGATGCCGACACAAGAGTCTGGGTGCCCCAATATTTTCAATTTTTATGATTACCATCAATGCACGTGACGCCAAATCCAATGCCAGGTCATTACGCAAGTATTGTCTGTCACACACACCAAGCCTGCTCACCAGCAAAACTAGCACTCAAACGTCACTTCCTGTATTGTAACCTCACCGAAAGAGACGAATAGTAACAAAATGAATCAGGACATCCTCGCAGTTATGGCTAAACATTTAAAAAATCATGAATTGAATGATGAGGAGAAGAGAGCTATTGATATGGCCCGCTCTAAAGTCAGAACTCATGGTAAACCAAATTCATTTCAAGTCCAAGACCGGCAATACAGCTGAACATCGTATGCAATCCTATAGTCACACTCACCTCCCTTGCTGGCGCTGGTCTGGGATATATTTTGGGTATTTTCGGATGAGTGGCTGTTGATATCCAAGAGCAGTATAGCTAACGCTTGAAACCGTAGCGCAAAGGAAGAGGGTACCTCGCGTCCCTGCAATGCTATTGTGCGGAGGTAAGCATTCAACTATTTATCATATCTATCGTGTACTTACACCGCGATTCTGCAGGTGGCTTCTTGATTGGTGGCCAAGTGGGCATGGTTACTGGCACAAGTGCCGGGCTAAGTATTCTAAAGCAATCGCCTAGGCTTAACCAACTTGTCCGTGATGTATAGTAAGAATCATCATTTTCCGATATCCCTCAGATGATTTGAAACTGAGCCTTGTTTTTCCAAGTGACGATATGTTACGCCAGCGTGGGATTACCAGAGATGGGAGTAGAGACCCCAACTCTCCACTAACTCCGAATGAAGTCCCCTCCACAAGCAATTCCCGCAGTAATGATGATTTCAAAATAGAGTCAGACTCATATGCAATGTCCGATAACTCGCGAGATCCGTTTGATACACGTATTCCCGCAGCAGTGTCTCAAGAAGAAAGCCAAGTACCGGCGCCAGAACATAAGGAATCCGCATGGGCCAAGATTCGATCAGCCAATTCACCAAATTCTTCTTGGGAGAAAATCCGTAAAGAACAATCCATAAATCGTGATTCGCAACCGCAGCGTCCACAGCGTGATGATGATAGACAGTGGGAGGAACCTGAAGCCGTTGAACGTACTGCGCCTGGGCCGTCTGATTTTCCAAGAACTAGAGAGGATGTAGATGCATTGAAACAATCCGGAAGAGCCAGAACCAACCAATACGGTGACCTTGTTGAGTAAGCTTCGCATTGCCTTTTTTCCATTTACGCACTCTGTACATCTTTAGGTGTATATTCACCTAATCAAAATAAAATCATGAATGTCCATTAGATAAAATATCCATTTTACCCCAAACGTGCAACAACTTGGGCAAAAAGTAGAATACGTGCGTTTAGGCAAAGTATGGCACTGTACAAATATCACGTCTATAGGTAAGTTTGTTGATTTTCACTACACAAGCCTCTGGTGTTTTCAGTAGAACACGCCCGCGCTGGCGTTGTTGACTTGTTTGTCAGTACTTTGCACAGCTTTACTCTTTAAGAAGCACCCGGCATGTCAAACAGCAGCCATTTCTTTTGCGCTACTTGCGCTACAATGGTCAACTGTGCGCCTCAAGCTATGTGCTGATCGGCTGGTTTTAGTACTTCTACTACAAAAGCCCAAAGTGTGATTGTAGAAAGTGAAGAATACTACGTGAATGCTGCTGTGGAAGTTCAGGCAGTCCACGTTGCTAAAAAAACGTATGTATCCGTAGCTGTTTTTTTTTCATTTTTAATGTTTGACCACTCTGAATGCTCGAATGCAATATTTGTTCGCAGTATAGTCCCAACATTTTTGGTTATCGTTATTGGTAATGCTGATGTATTGCGATATGAATTTGGTATTGATTGGTATCGTAATCTTTGCAAAAGCCAAATATAGACATCCACGGTTCCTGCTGGAAAATAAAATATAAAAAAATCCCTCGAGGGTACATATTCAAATATTTTGAATCCCATAACCTTCAGGTGAATCTAGTCATGTGAGCAACAACCGCCACGATATATAAGCAGATCAGGTCCTTAAATGAAGATGGTGGATTGGCAAAAGAGGCAGCGTTTCTTTTCTCTCTTCCTTCTAAGTCTGAGAAAAGCCATTTGTTTTCCACTGGGAATTGTTAGTAAAAAATAAAAATCCGACACTGCAAAAGTTGTTAATCCTCTTTTGTTGATATTTACTATAGCATACACGTCTGTCATCACAATCATCAATTCACGCGACAAATTTTCACCTTTAAGGTTGTTGGGTAAGTAAAGGTTTCACAAACTCTTCTGAAGTAGTGCTCGTTGATCATAACCAGCGGTTATTTCATACTCCTTCAAACTACGTACTCTAACAAACATCTTATTGTTTCTGAAGATTCGTTCTAGTTCTGACAGTACTCAGCAAAAAGAAAACATGAATCCTTACGGCTTCGCTTATTCGTCCGCGCCTTTGCGGCGAGTAAAGACTGTCCAGTTTGGTATCTTGTCTCCCGAAGAGATCGTATCCTTTCTTGTTATTTTGTGTCGTAATCCGCGCTTAATCTTTACAGATGTGATAAGAGAATCTATTCCTTAACTTTTTAAAATAGAAAGCCATGTCTGTTGCCAAGATCGAATACCCAGAGACCATGGAAGAAGGTGTTCAAAAGCCTAAAGCTGGCGGCCTTCTTGATCCTAGAATGGGAACTGTTGATCGAAACTACAAATGCCAAACTTGCGGAGAGGGGATGGCAGAGTGCCCTGGCCATTTTGGCCATATCGAGCTTGCAAAGCCCGTATATCACGTTGGTGAGTAGAACGCATTATTTATTTCAAACTAGGCCAACGTATTAACTTTTTTCTGTGAATGATAAGGTTTCATTATCAAAGTTAAAAAAATATTGGAGTGCGTCTGCTTCTTCTGTTCGAAGCTCAAAGGAGATGATGTAATACATCATTTTTTTATCTCTCTCCTTTGTATTCACTTTAAACTTTGTCTTCAAATTTTTAGACCAACCCTAAATTTTCCAGAGCTAAGCACATCAAAGACCGTAAAGCTCGTTTAAAGGCAGTTTGGGATGTATGCAAATCCAAAATGATCTGTGATAGTGTAGAAGAAACCGACCCTGCTACAGCTAATCAAGACGACGTTGATGAGAATGGAGATCCTATAATTCGACGTAAA
Organism: Basidiobolus meristosporus CBS 931.73; assembly: GCA_002104905.1. NCBI lineage: Eukaryota > Fungi > Basidiobolomycota > Basidiobolomycetes > Basidiobolales > Basidiobolaceae > Basidiobolus > Basidiobolus meristosporus. Next base: position 61,636 of record MCFE01000429.1, on the reverse strand, counting down.
GGTCATGGTGGTTGTGGTCACAGACAACCTGTGATTCGAAAGGATGGACTCAAGCTATTCGCCGAATTCAAAGGTGGAAGTGAGGTAATATCAATAGAGTAGGATGTTATACGGTGGTCGTTTACTAATTAAAAATTCTTAGGGTGCCATGCCTGAGGGTAAACAACCACTAACACCATCACAAGTACACCAAATCCTGAAAAGAATTACCGACGAGGATTTGGAATCAATGGGTCTCTCTGCCGAGTTTGCTCGCCCTGACTGGATGATTATCACCGTTCTTCCGGTCCCCCCTCCGCCAGTGCGCCCAAGTATTCAAATGGACGGTTCTAGCAGAGGAGAAGACGATTTAACACATAAACTTGCCGATATCCTCAAGGCCAACGTTAATGTTAAACGTTGCGAAACGGAAGGCGCCCCTGTTCACGTAATTGATGAATTTGAGCAACTCCTCCAAGTACAATGAATTTCATAAGCTGTTCTTCCCGTAGCCCTTTGCTAAACTTTTATAATTGTCAATAGTTTCATGTAGCCACATATATGGATAACGATATAGCTGGTCAGCCTCAAGCCTTACAAAAATCAGGGAGACCGGTACATGAAATTCTTTTTGAGAATTTTTTTCCCTCAATTTTCTCACATTTTTGTGATTGTTAGTTGAAATCCATTCGTGCCAGATTGAAGGGTAAAGAAGGCCGTCTTCGTGGCAATTTAATGGGAAAGCGTGTGGATTTCTCTGCTCGTACAGTTATTACCGGTGATCCTAACTTGTCAATTGATGAAGTTGGTGTTCCGCGTAGTATTGCCCGAAATTTGACATTCCCAGAGATGGTTACTCCTTATAATATTGAAAGGATGCAAGAGTTGGTACGTAATGGACCAAACGAGCACCCTGGAGCCAAGTATGTAATTCGTGACACTGGTGAACGTATTGATTTGAGATACCACAAGCGTGCTGGTGACATTCCACTTCAATATGGCTACAGGGTAGAACGCCATCTCAACAATGGTGATGTTGTTATTTTCAACCGTCAGCCTTCACTGCATAAAATGTCCATGATGGGACATAAAGTTCGAGTTATGCCCTACTCCACATTCCGTCTAAACTTGTCGGTAACTTCTCCCTACAATGCCGATTTCGATGGTGACGAAATGAATATGCATGTGCCTCAATCTGAAGAAACCAAAGCTGAAATCAAGGAAATCTGCATGGTGCCCAAGCAAATTATTTCTCCACAATCTAACAAGCCGGTCATGGGAATTGTCCAAGATACTTTATGTGGTGTCCGTAAATTCACAAAGCGTGATTGCTTTTTAGAAAAGTCCTTGGTGATGAATATTCTTATGTGGGTACATGATTGGGATGGTGTAATCCCTACACCGGCCATTCTCAAGCCGCAACCACTCTGGACTGGAAAGCAGTTGATTTCCATGATTATCCCGAAAGGAATCAACTGTATCACCTACCACTCTGCGCATCCGGATGATGAAAAGAGCGATATTTCTCCTGGAGATACCAAAGTAGTTGTTGAAAATGGCGAGCTAATCAGTGGAATCGTATGCAAGAAAACTGTGGGTGCTTCCAATGGAGGTTGGGTTCACGTTGCAATGAACGAACATGGTCCAGAAGTAGCCAAGAAATTCTTCAGTGGTGCCCAAGCTGTAGTAAATTATTGGCTCTTGCAAAATGGGTTCAGTATTGGTATTGGTGATACCATTGCTGATGACAAAACAACGGAGCACATTACCGAAACTATCAATTCCGCAAAGCAGCGTGTAAGTGAAATTATTCTGACCGCTCAGCAGGACAAACTCGAATGCGCACCTGGTATGACAATTCGGGAAACCTTCGAAAACAAAGTAAATCGTGAGTTGAATAGAGCTCGTGATCACTCCGGTCGAAGTGCTGAGAAGAGTTTAAAGGAAGAAAACAACGTCAAACAGATGGTAGTCTCGGGATCCAAAGGTTCTTTCATTAATATCTCCCAAATGTCTGCTTGTGTCGGCCAACAGAACGTGGAAGGAAAGCGTATTCCTTTCGGATTCAAATTCAGAACCTTGCCTCATTTCACCAAGGATGATTATGGACCGGAAAGTAAGGGATTCGTAGAAAACTCTTACTTGAGAGGATTGACACCACAAGAGTTCTTCTTCCACGCTATGGGTGGTCGTGAAGGTTTAATCGATACTGCCGTTAAGACTGCCGAAACTGGTTACATCCAGCGTCGATTAGTCAAAGCTCTTGAGGATGTAATGGTTAAATACGACGGTACTGTACGTAACTCTCTCGGTAACATTATCCAGTTCTGTTATGGAGAAGACGGTATGGATGGCTGCTTCGTCGAAAAGCAAACCCTCGACAGTATTAGAATGTCGAATGACAAGTTTGAGAAGGTTTACAAGGTCGACGTCATGGACAAAGAGAAAGGATTCAAGTCGGGTGTCCTCGAATTCAATATCTTGAAGGATGTCGAAGGGAATGATAGTACACAAATGATGCTCGATGAAGAATACCGCCAGTTATGTGAAGATCGCCGAGTTTTACGTGAATTCATTTTCACCAGTGGTGATCAGTCTTGGCCATTACCAGGCAATCTCAAGAGATTGATCTGGAATGCGCAGAACATCTTCCACATCGACAAACGTAAGCCAAGCAATCTTCACCCTCTGCAAATTATCGAAGGTGTGAAGCTGTTGGTTGATCGACTGGTTGTGGTGCGTGGTACCGACAAACTTAGTCATGAAGCACAGTTGAATGCCACATTGTTGTATCAATGCTTGTTGCGATCAACACTCTCCACTAAGCGTGTCCTTGAGGATTTCCATTTGAATGCCCAAGCTTTTGAATGGATCCTTGGTGAAATCGAAACCAGATTCCAAACCGCGCAAGTCGCACCAGGTGAAATGGTGGGTACTGTTGCCGCTCAGTCCATTGGTGAACCTGCTACGCAAATGACCTTAAACACCTTCCATTATGCTGGTGTGTCCAGTAAGAACGTCACCCTCGGTGTCCCTCGTTTGAAGGAAATCATCAACGTTGCTAAAAACATCAAGACTCCGTCGTTAACTGTGTACTTGACTCCTGATTGCGCTCGTAATATGGAGAACGCAAAGAAAGTTCAAGTTGCTCTTGAGCACACTACCTTGCGTAAAGTTACCTCAGCTACTGAAATCTATTATGACCCTGATCCAGAGAACACTACTATTGAGGAGGATCAAGATTTCGTTAAGGCATACTATGAAATGCCTGATGACGAAATTGATATGTCCAGAGTATCGCCATGGCTTCTCAGAATTGAGCTTAACCGTAATATGATGCTCGACAAGAGTTTGAATATGGACGACGTTTCAAATAGAATTTCCGAGAATTTCGAGCGTGATCTTCTTTGTATTAACAACGACGACAACTCGGAGAAACTGATCATTTTGTGCAGAATTCTCAACGACGGTGGTGGCGAGAAGGACATGGATGATGATCGTGTTGAGGAAGATGTATTCTTGAAGAGAATCGAAACCCACATGCTCAACTCCGTATCACTCCGTGGTATTCCTAGAATTGCACGTGTATTCATGGTGGAGAAGAAGAATACGTATATCAAAGCAAATGGTGAATTCGACAGCCATGACGAATGGGTCCTTGAAACGGACGGAAACAATCTTCATGAAGTTATGCATCAAGATGGCGTTGATTCTCGTCGTACTTACTCGAATAATTGCGTTGAAATCATGGAGGTATTGGGTATTGAGGCTACCCGTGCTGCCATTCTTAAAGAGTTGAGAAACGTTATCGAATTCGATGGTTCATATGTAAACTATCGTCACTTGGCTTTGCTCGTGGATGTGATGACTTCTCGTGGTCATATGATGGCCATTACTCGTCACGGTATCAATCGTGCTGAAACTGGCGCTCTGATGAGATGTTCTTTCGAAGAAACCGTAGAAATTCTGATGGAGGCCGCTGCAGTTGGAGAGCTTGATGACTGTAGGGGAGTAGCAGAAAATATTATGCTAGGTCAAATAGCTCCTTTGGGTACCGGTGAATTCGATGTGCTTCTCGATGAAGAGATGCTCAAGGGTGTTGTAGTGGATCCTCGCTTCAATAACAATATGGCCATGCCAGCAGGCAGCGGACCAATGTTCTCTCCTGGCAACGGCTCACAAACCCCAATGGCAACTCCTTACGGAGGACAATCTCCCAACTACGCAGACTATACCCAGGTTGGGTCGCCAATTGATGCCATGTTCTCACCTTTGGCGGATGTCGGCAACAGCTCACCGATTAGCGTTGGAGGCGGCTGGAATGGTGCGATGAGTCCATACAACAACGGTGCTACTGTCATGAGCCCTGGCTATTCTCCTGCCAGTCCCGGGTACTCCCCTACCTCCCCATCAGGTTATAGCCCCACAAGCCCATCTTACTCGCCTTCATCACCAAGCTATTCGCCAACCTCACCTCGTTACTCACCCACTTCTCCGAGCTACTCGCCCACATCTCCCTCTTATAGTCCCACTTCGCCAAGCTACTCACCAACCTCTCCCTCGTATTCACCAACCTCTCCATCGTATTCCCCTACTTCACCAAGCTATTCACCAACCTCCCCCAGCTACTCGCCTACTTCCCCCAGCTACTCGCCAACTTCGCCTAGCTACTCACCCACATCGCCTAGTTACTCACCCACTTCCCCCAGCTATTCGCCCACCTCGCCTAGCTACTCACCCACTTCCCCCAGCTATTCGCCTACCTCGCCTAGCTACTCCCCAACCTCACCCTCATATTCACCCACATCCCCATCATACTCGCCAACTTCTCCGAGATATTCTCCTACCTCTCCCTCTTATTCTCCTGGCGGTGCTTCCCCAAGATACTCCCCAACGTCTCCCTCATACTCTCCTTCGTCGCCTAGTTACTCACCTACTTCACCCAGCTATTCACCAGCTAATAGCTATGGCAGCGGTGGCTTTACTAATTTCAACGCACCAAGTAATCCGGATCCGAATCAAAAGCCTCCTCAGAATGGAACGTATGAGCCCTCTAGATAAGTTAGCAGCTGCTAGTAACAGTATCGGATCATTTGTTCCAAAACCGTGTTCTTCGAAGCAGATCCTCCAACTTGGTTTCTCTGTTCGGTGAATACGGTCTGGTTCAGACATCTGGATATTTGACTCGAACCCATTTGGAGGGGGAATTCTTGTATGCATGAAATGCGCGCGAATCTATATATTTAATCCTTTCCTATGATGATGATTAAGAAAATCCAAAAAAATCCAGAAAAGCAATACTTGGTATCTAAAATTTCAAAAAATTCAGATTTCCTTCACTCCTTAGATCTCTCTGTCTCTCTCTCTCTCTCTCCCCTACATGAAACGCCGTTTGCACATGTCAATTTTAATCATAAAGAATGAGAAATACATAAACATTCTGATCCGGATGTGGGGTATTGTGGTTTCCAGGGTGGGCGGCTGGTATTGCACAGTTTCATTTGGCCACATGTTATTGTGCTGAGGGTGAAATTGCATTCTGAACACCACGCGACACGTGCACTTCAGGGGGAGGTGGGTACTTAAATATATAAGCTGAACGGTGGGGCAGATGAAGATCGCCACTGTTGCTGAGAATGCGTTACAACCAAAAGGATATACTGCTTTTCATTGTCGCCTTCTTCATCCCTCCGCTTGCAGTCTATTTCCGTAGGGAGTTCAAGGCAGATTTCTGGATCAACCTCGGTCTGACCATCGTCACCTCTCTCCCCGCATTCATGCCATTCTATCTAGGGCACCATTTCATGTTCAAGTTCGAGTGGGTTCTAGGGTTCATCCCGGTATTTCACGCGTGGTACATCGTTGCGAAATACCACGGGATTCGCGGATACTTGCAAATCCCGTAGACCGTGTGAGTTGGGGGAACTTGTCTAAGATCAGCCCACTTTGGGTATGGATTGGACCGGTTGTGTGTTTAGCAAGCGCCATGTCAGCCACTTTTGGATGAATGTAAGCAACGTATGGGATTCCCTCGGTACCCGGGTGGTGGGGGTTGATGAAGTTGCTATCTATATTCTTTCTTTACCCCTTACCACATGTAATACGTAGAGACTCGTCCATTGGGGCGCAATAAAGCGATAAATATCGATCACTCCCGCCCAATCTGTCCTGAGAGGGATCTCGAAGCATTGACAAAAATCGGAAGGGATCCTGTTCCATGTAGTGGGTGATCTCTGGTCTCCGATCAGTTTGAACAGTATGTCAATGACGAGTTGGCCCAAACCTGAATGGTAGGCTGAATCGCTGAAACATTGGGTGTATCTCAACCGAGTCAAGTCGCAGCCGTCCTGGAGGACTCAGGTGGTCCTGAGTGCATCATTTGTATTAGATTAAATATTGGGGAAAGTACGCTCGACCAGGATCATCTGGCCACGTGCACCAGAGACTACCTCATCACCATCCCTGATGACAAACGATGAAATAACCTAGTGATGTGTCCCCTTAAAATATGGTTGATGTTCTGATAAGAGAATCACAGACCTTAGGGGCTAGAGTGGTACTTGAAGTGGGAGATTCACCAGCAACTGAACAACTGTGTCTATGATGCATCAACTTATCGATCATTTATTAGCGGAATTGGGCATGATTGTTCGGGGCTACGTCACATGCTACTTGCCGTGCCCGACTGCGGCTTCGGGCTAACTGGACTGAGGTAGGTTTGCCGCAATTACGCAGCATAACAGCTACATCACTCGTAAAAGATTGGATATTCTAGACCATTACACGGCTTGTGAAACCCAGGGTTGATTAGTTTAATCAAGAGTAGATTGATTTTGCATGGCAGGTAAGTGTCCCAATTCCCGAAAGAAAATACAAATTCTAGTACTCTGGGATGAATGAATTCTAGTCTGGGTGGACTTATGCCATTCTTTCCTTTGGTTTAGCCTCTCGTGTCTTTCAAAACAACCCAACATGATCACCAAACTATCGAGTGTAGGCCACAAAATGGTCAGGCTCGGCTCAGCGCTGCTTCCGCACGCCAGAAACCCCGTCGTCCTGAAACCAATGCTCAGGTCCTATCAACATCGCCCACTAACCGTCGCTCTACCCAGGGTATCCACCCCCCTCTCATCCTTCCTTGGGGCTAATGTCCTCCCTAACATCCTCCCCAGAGCCGCCGTTGCCTCCATTAAACTGACTGCTCACGTTGCACGTGTGCCGCTGACTTTCGTTGGTTTCGGAGTTGGGGCAGCGGGCTACGCCCATCTGCGAGCAAATGGTTAGTCACCCACCGGTCTTATTACCCACCTATCCCGCGTTATTAACAGCTCTTGCCCACCAGATTTCATCAATGATTTCTCCACCAACTGGGCCACCCTTGCGGCCCAGCAGATACGCACGTATTATGCCTCGGCAGTGCAGAATGGCTTGTCACATATCACCCAGTCGGACCTATTCAAAAATTTCTTCCCCTCGAGCAAAGGCTCCAGCCAAGAAGAAAACGAGCGCGGGGGAGGCCGCTCCTCCAAGCCCCCGAACATGATACCGGCCGCGCTATTCGCCTCAGCCGTGGCCACCGAGCCGAAGGAAAAGATCCGAATCATTCCTCCGGAGCCGGTTGAGGAGCCAACCAGACACAAAGATGACCAATTCATGATACTAACCAAGAAGTTGATTGAGATTCGTAACATGTTGAAGACAATCGACCATGATGATACTTTGCAGCTTCCAAGCATCGTTGTGATCGGCTCCCAGAGCTCAGGGAAAAGCTCCGTGTTGGAGGCGATCGTCGGCCGGGAGTTCCTTCCAAAGTAAGTAGTTCAGCTGATAGTATGCACCCACCCTACACCGTCCCCTGTACATCCAACTTATCGTTGATTTGCAACGACTTCAACAGAGGCTCCAACATGGTCACCCGCCGCCCCATCGAGCTGACACTGGTGAACACGCCCGATTCAAAGGAAGAATACGCCGAATTTCCCCAACTGGGACTTGAGAAGGTACAGGACTTCAAGCAAGTTCAAAAAACTCTGGTTGACCTGAACCTTTCGGTGTCGGACGCGGAGTGTGTCTCCACCAACCCCATTGAGCTTCGCATCTATTCACCGAACATCCCCGACCTGACCCTCATCGATCTTCCTGGGTACATCCAGATCCACAATGTCAACCAGCCGCCAGCCCTGAAGCAGAAGATCCAGGAACTGTGCGAATACTACATTCGCCGGCAAAACATCATCCTCGCTGTCAGCGCGGCAGATGTGGATCTGGCCAACTCCGAGGCGTTGTTGGCGAGCAGAAGAGTGGACCCACTCGGCGTACGCACCATCGGGGTGATCACAAAGATGGATCTTGTGACTCCCGAGAGTGGGATCTCCATTCTGCGGAACACTGACTATCCGCTTCACCTCGGCTACATTGGGGTCATCTGCAAAAACGTGAGTGGCGAAAGCGAGCCTAGTGGGAACAAGCAAGTGGTAAGAGCAGAGGAGCAGTATTTCCGATCCAACCCGGTCTACAGCCAGCGGAACATCGTCGTCGGCACCGCGAACCTTCGGGAGAAGCTTACCCACGTCCTGGAGGAGAACATGAGAAGAAACCTGTCCACCATCGTGGATCGTGTACAAACGGAGCTGGAAGAAGCCAGGTACCAGTTCAAAGTTGAGTACAATGACCGCCGAGTCACCGCCGAATCCTACGTAGCCGAGACCATGGATACGCTAAAATTGAAGTTCAAGGACTTCGCAAGCACCTTTGGCAAGCCTCAGGTGCGACAGGAGCTCCGAAACCTTTTGGAAGAGCGTGTCCTCGACATCTGCGCCGAGATGTACTGGTCCGATCCCAAGATCTTTTCCTTGGGAAAAGAGAAGCTGGACGAGGTATACTGGGAGCACAAACTCGACATCTGCTCGTCGCTCCTTACCAAAAGCGGGCTCGGCAGATCCAGCACCCAGATGGTGGTGGACCTGGTCATGAAGAACATGGAGAAGCTGGCGTCGAACGAGCCATTCCTTCACCACCCGGACACTCAACGCCAGATCGTCCAGTTCAGCCATGAAATCTTGAAAAGCAAGTACCAAGTCACCGTTGATCAAGTGGAGAACACCATCAAGCCTTACAAATACGAAGTGGAGTGTACCGAGCAGGAGTGGGCGGACGGACTCAAGAGATCCATCGGCTTGTTACAAAAGGAGATCTCGATGTGTGAATACGCACTCACCAACATCAAGACCACCGTCGGTAAAGCCAAGCTACGCTCCGCTATCAAGCACGTATTGGATTCCGAAAGAGATGAGCAGCGTAGAACAGCTAGCAAGGCAGCCATTGTCCATGATGACCAGCATGCTGATGTGGATTCGGAGCTGCTAGATGCTGCCAAGCCGCACTTCAACCCGATTCTTCTTGAGAAGGCCAAAGAAGCCATCTGCTTGAAGCAACGCGCCATGATCCTGAAGTACCGACTTGCCACGCTTAAGAGCCGCAAGTGCAGAAGCGTAGATAACAAGAACATGTGTCCCGAGGTATTCCTGAACGTCGTGGCGGAGAAACTGGTCTACACCGCAGTCATGTTCATCCAAGTGGAGCTGCTGAACGAGTTCTTCTTCCTGTTCCCTAGAGAGGTCGACAATCGACTGTACTACGGACTGAATAGGAATGAAATCGACTACTTCGCTAAGGAGAACCCACGGGTGATGAAGCAACTGAAACTGGCTGAACGCAAGAAGAAGCTGGAGGAGGTCATGGAGAAACTGATGTACCTGGTTCGTCGCCAGGAGGAATTCGGCGCCATACAATACCGCCGTTAAAATTCCGGACCTGCCGAACACAGCCAACCTCCCCATCCAAATAGCATGTCACTGTTCAGCGAAGATTCTGTTTGTCACATCCGTTGTAAATAACCCATCACTTAACCAAACTTCACAGTTTACACCCCAGATTAACCGAACTGAATAAAGGCTGTTTACATATCGAACCCATCACGCCGAATCCCCATTACATCTGGGGCTCCAGGTTGGTGACCACCACACCTCGCGGACCCCAATCCAATAAGCGCGCCAACAAAAAAAATTCATGTGGGGAAAATCGGACGATCACCCCAAAATCCAGCTGATTCCCATCAAACCCAAAGTCCCCCCGGTTCTCTGTATCAAAAGGATTTTGTTGAAAAAATCTTGGGTTTTTCGAGGAACCGCACTCACTTCTCTCAGTCGTTTCATTCACCCGAACACTCCACTCTCCAGCCATGTTATTCAAAGCCCTCGAAGAACTTTTCCCCACTGTCTTTGCCGAAGAGCAAGAAGTCGAGGAACAACCTGAAGAGGTTGAGGAGGAAGAAGAAGAAGAGGAGGAGGAAGAGCCTGAGGATATCAAGCCCCAACTTGAAGAAGGTTCATACCCGGGTTTCCCGTTGACTTTGGTTCCGTAGTGACAGGAGCTAACCCTACTGATCTATACATTTAGAGTGCTCTGAATCCGCCAAGTGCGCCAGCTCCAAGCACCATCTTGAGGAATGTGCTGCCAGAGTCGCCAACGGCTCCAACGAGAACTGCGTCGAGGAGTTCTTCCATTTACAGCATTGCATTGACGCCTGCGTAAGTCCCATTCTGCACCGTTATTGACGTGTTCTACTCGGTCACTCACCACACATGGACATTCCTTAGGTTGCACCCAAGCTTTTCGCGGGGCTTCAGTAAGTCGCTTTGGCGTGTTTCAAGTAGAGCTTTTTCACATCCCCTTTCACGCTCCCACGTTTAATATACACCATCATCATTCCAATTCATCCCGTAAGAAATCCCCCCCCCCAATAAATTCGACGATCACTCTTCTCTTTTGATCGAGTGAGGAAATCGATGTACTCTCAATTTATCGGATTCTATACGGTGTAACACAACCAAAGCTTGGGCAATATTATCGTATTCGTGGAACCCAGCCATTGCCCTTGACTGGTTGCATCGAAATCGGATCATCTCCATGGTTTACTAGTATGAAATGGATTATTTACCTGTTCAACAACAGCCTAACACTCCTGTAGCTTACTCGTTTCTTCCACCACACCTTCAGCTTCAGTGCGTTCTGAATAGTTGACTGAGATGAAAAGCAAAACTTCGTTGGGAGTTCTGGAAAGTATGGATCCCGATCAATCCCTTACGCCGCCGACTCTCTCCTCCCCTAGTCCAGGCGGGAAATCAACCGAAAGCCTCCTAGAGGGTCCGCCGACACAGGGAGGGGGTGGCTTGGAAGAAAACCAAGTGGCCCAGATTTTGAGTCACTACTTAAAGCAGCAGCAGTGCTATGATGTGCTGCCCATAAGCTTCCGGGCCATAGTCTTGGATTCTGGACTACTGGTGAAGAAGGCCCTGGCCGCGTTGTTGCAGAATGGTTAGTTTCCGGTTGCTGGTACGGTTAGCCGTTGAGTAGTTGGGAAACTCACGGAATTTACTTCCCCCCCCGACCTGTGATAGGAGTGGCTTCGGCACCAATATGGGACCCGCAGGAGCGTGCGTTTGCCGGTTTGCTGACGGTTGCTGATTTCATTAATTTGATTCAATACTTCTACCAGCACTCCTCGTACACCGAAGCTCTGGAGGAAATAGAACAGTTAAAAATCCACTCGCTTCGAGGTAGATATGTTTATGTAAACAACACTCGTTGATACTGAGCAGGCGCCCTTGTTCCAATACCACTCTAGGCATCGAGGAGCAACTAGGGGTTCCTACGCCAGCGGTCCTCTTTGCTCACCCATCGGACTCCCTGTACCATGCGTCCAAAATCATGGTGGGCGCCAATCTCCAACGCTTGGCACTTGTGGAGAAAGACTCCGAAACTGGCCACGATGTGATCATCGCAGTGCTAACACAGAGCCGGATCTTGAGATCCGTCGCCTCCAACGTAATTTCCCCCTCCCCTCCAAACGTACAGCCCTCGTCAGTAGATCACCTCTAATCCACCCCTCTTCAGTACAAGGAGAAAAGATTGTTCTGCCAGTCACTGGCCGAACTGAAGATTGGGACTTTTCGGAACCTGGCCACCGCCACGATGTCCACCCCCGTCATCGAAATCATCAACACATTTATCCAGAGAGATATCTCCGCCGTCCCCATAGTGAACGAGAACAGTACGTGGGTGTAAAATCTGGGTTTGGCCGGCACCGGGCGTGGGTTTACTAACACATAAGCTACATTAGATACAGTTCTGAATGTATACGAGCATTCCGATGTAATGGTAAGGCCCACATTACCTCAGTCCATCTCGCATCAGCACTGACCCCCCCCCTGAAGATTCTGGCTTACGAGGGAGCTTTCTACGATCTCGATATGCCAGCAGAGGAGGCCTTGCTTAGAAGACCAGAGGTAACAGAGCTCCCACTCTGATCGCATATGCTCCGAATCCTGATCTTTCCCCACTTCGCAGGATTTCGAGGGGGTTCATACCTGCCGCCTGAATGATACACTTCTCTCCATCTTTGATACCATCCGTCAGTCCCGAGTACGTAGGTTTATTGTGGTGGACTCGGAGGATAAACTCCTGGGAATCGTATCTCTCAGCGATATCCTAAGCTACTTGATTGTTTAAGTCGAGTCGGATCCTCAACATACTTCACTCATCCCCGCCCCCATTTGCCTCATCCCTTATTGAGTAATTCATATGGCTATGTTCGTCAGAGAATTAAAGTGTTTCGTCTTTATTCATATCCGTCACCTTCTATGATGCGAAACCCCGAGAAACCAGGTTGTCAAAGTGTGACGGTTTTTCTTTTAATTGAGGTGATTATTTACAAGCGGGGGGGGGGGGGGTGTAAGAACGCCGACAAAAATGATCGAAATAAATAAAGGTCGCTGGTGATTCATATTCCGATGATTTAATTATTCACAAATGGTGGTATTCCAACCACCGTGCCCGTCGGTGGTAGGTTGGAGAAGGCTGGTTGAGTTGGCAAGACATTTCCGGGCGGTACTGGGACAACCATTGGCCCGCCGGCAACGCGCAACCCTGGCCCGCTTACGTCTAATGGGAGCTGGCTAAAATGCCCACTGGTTTGGACATACTGTTGGATAACGTTACAATTACAATTCCGATGCCCTAGGAGCTGACTTTTGAGCTGAAGCAACTCCTCCTTAAGTTGGCTCACCATCAGCTGAAGTTCCTTATTTCTGGTGGTGATTTCTTCGGACTTCTGCTCCAGTTCTTTGACCCACATCTTCTTCTTCTGTCTGCATTTCGATGCGGCGACCCTGTTACGCTCGAGGAAACGCCGACGCTTTTCCTCGTCATTGTCTGGGTTGTCTGATTCCTTTCTTTTGTAGCCGCTGGATCTGTCATGTTTGTTGCTCTGGCTATCATCAGAGCTATTCTCTTGGTCCCGTGGGCCATCCTCCACCTCTTTGGCGGTCAACTTGGACGTTTCGGAAGCCGGCTCCGACGATTTTGTGGTGGTGATATACTTTTGTATTGGTGGGTAGACTGGTTGAGCGGTGACTGTTTGTGACGTCGGAGCTAGCTCGGGGCCATTTGCAGGAGTGTCGACACTGGAAGCAGGTGGTGGGTTCGTGTTCTCAATAGCAAGATCTCTGCTATTTGAGTTGGAGGTTGGAAGGATGGCTTCCTTCTTGCCACCCAAAGAAGTAAAACTAGCCTCGAACGGGTTTATCTCACCGAGGGCAGAGAGGCTAGGGGTTAATTTGTATTCACCACATTCTAACAGAAAACGCGTAGGGGTGGGGGCACCGACGTCAGCTGAAAGAGCGATTAGTATGGGGTTGATGGGATGGTTCGTATTGCGATCAAGGTACCTTCAGGAAAATCAGAACGTGGAAGACCAAGTCGTGATGCAGTTTCGCTCATTGGTAAGTGTTGAATTGAATTGGATACGACCTCAAAATTGTCGAACAATAACAATGGAAGTTAATTTTAGGAATATCAAAGGGAGTGACGAAAGAAAAAGTCAAGCGGGTAGGAAATTGTGATATCATCATGAGAGATGGGATCCTTTATATATTGGATCGGATTCTAGCGCATCACTGCATTTAGTAAGCATTCTATCAATTCATTTCCTCCTCTGATTCCCGCTCGGCCAATCAGTGTATTCGAGAATAAGACAATTCGATACGGCCTTACGAATAGGGAATTTTTTCTGTGATACATGTCGATTTCTCCAGCCTTTACATATAAAGCGTAAAAGCTCTTTGATTGATATCCATCGAAATGGCCATATCCCTCATCTTGTCCTTACTGGGTGTTTGTACCACGCCCATACCAGTCCCTTCTATGGACTACATTTCCCCACACTTTCCTTCCGACCATTTCAGGGCTGTTTTGATGATTCGCTGAAGCACCAAATGATGGGCGATGCAATGGCTAGATGCAGCACGCCTCAATGCGATTTATCACCTCCATGGAATATGCAGCGACATTCATTCCATGTGCGCCATTCAACAAGGCCAAGTAACTCATTCTTCTCAAATGTGCCTTTCATCCAAGCATAATGATGTAATCCACTGTGCGATTACCTCATCCTACCGCAGACATGGCACACCACTTGATGGTATGGTGCGATGACATCATCAGAGGGTCGGGAGTGGATGGAATGGGCTGCAAACTAGTCGAGAAAGAAAGAAAATCGAAATAGAAACAGAAGGGTGCTTCGCGTCCAATCAGCCCGGGATGGGGCATCAAATTTCCGAGATGAGAGAAACACATAATATATCCTCTCAAACAAATATGGAATGGCTGTGCGACTACCCAGACATGGTCGCTTCATGTTTCAGCACCGGTGGTGATTCACCAGCTGAGCTGAGTTGTCATATGGCTAGGCTACGACTATATCCGCACACAAGGCATATTCATTCAGGTTCGTAATGAGCGGCCAGTGGCCACATGATTGGTAGATCCTCCTTTCCAGGAGGTTCCAACACGTACTTGCGACTACGAGGGACACCAGACGGCACGCACGAATGGATTATGCTCCCTTAGGCTATTCCAGCAATATCTAGATTATCATATCGGAGTCTCAAGTTGTTCTGATTGGGGACTCGGGGCCGATGGATTACGAGGATCCAGCCGCTTTACATGATTGCTGGTTCAAACAATGGTTCTAAATATGTATCAGGTGGCAACCAAGTCCATTTAGGATGTTTTCGAACCCACGCTCCCATCCAGAAGAGACTCCGGCCCTTTTGGGCTGTGTGCCTCTCGAGCGACTACCATTCTGCGAGGATCTCACGTATATAGGTTGCCAGTTGTACAACTTCATTTCCATGGATTGACTAGGCACCTGACCCGGCCCGGGATGACTACCGTTGTGTCGCATCGAGCACCCATCGATTAATCAAGTGTGTACATTCATCTACTACACACTGATATATCCAATTGATTCACGGGTTATGTGGTAAACCATGATTTTATTAAGGAGAAAGCCTCGTGGATTGACCTAGGGAACCGCTTAACAGCCGCCTTCCCTACATGTAGCAATGTCGTTCGAAATCCTTAACGGTACTTGGCAAAGCCAATATCGCTAGCGTATTGGCGGAAGCACTGTCTGCATACGTTCAAACCATACTTGCGGATAAGACCGGCGCGGTGGGTGCATACGCGGCTACAACGTGATGTTTATGGTCAAGGGAAAGTCATCAACATGATAAGAGCGAGATTGCTTACCATTCGCGGGAACCTTTGCCAAAGTTGCGGGGGCGAGAAAACCAGACAGCTTCGTGAGCCATGTTGTATTGAAGTGTTACTAAGGATCCGAAGAGGAATAGGAAGTGTGAAATGCCGCAACCTCTACCAATTTGAATCAACAACCTGCATCTATGAAAAAAACCGATGCGGCCAATCAAATCGCATTCATCAACGGCACCATATTTCTAGGCGAAATGCGCCGATGGTGCTTAAATTGTTGAATAAGATCTTCAGGGAAAAAAAGAAAAAAAACTGAAGTATCGAGGGGTGCACCCCAAAACTGAGATTGCTGTTAGAAATGCTTGGGTGATTTGGTCGGGGAACCTTCTTTCCCTGTTGGTTCTAACCTCTGTTTTGTTCGGTAAGTCGGAATATCAAGAATTCTTCATGTGCATCCATCTCACCAAGTTGTCACCTAGGTCCGAGGAACCATGGCTCTTCCTGCTGAAATCACTGGAGATGCTCAAGGCATCATGCTTTTCAACAAATGGTCTTATGAAGATCTCGAGATCAAGGACATCTCCTTGACCGACTACCTTCAAGTCCGTGCTCCTGTTTATTTGCCCCACACTGCTGGCAGATATGCTACCAAGAAGTTCAGAAAGGCCCAATGCCCCATTGTTGAACGTTTGACCAACTCTCTCATGATGCACGGTCGTAACAACGGCAAGAAGCTTATGGCTGTTCGCATCGTCAAGCACGCCTTCGAGATCATCAACCTTCTTACTGACCAAAACCCCATCCAAGTCCTCATTGACGCCATCATCAACTCTGGCCCTCGTGAAGACTCTACCCGTATTGGTAGCTCTGGAACTGTCCGTAGACAAGCTGTTGATGTTTCTCCTTTGAGAAGAGTCAACCAAGCTATCCACCTCTTGACCACTGGTACTCGTGAGTCTGCCTTCAGAAATGTCAAGACCATTGCTGAATGCTTGGCTGATGAGCTTATCAATGCTGCCAAGGGATCCTCCAACTCCTATGCTATCAAGAAGAAGGACGAGTTGGAGCGTGTCGCCAAATCTAACCGTTAATATCATGTCTATTCATATTCAGGTTTTTTGGTTTCATCTACTCTGTACAGAGAAACAGAACGAAATAAATTCCAACATTCCTGTGTCTTCACAATACTCAGATTGGAAATTCAATGTAATACAGAACTCTTTTCGTGCCCCCTCTAGATTTTTTTGAGGATCAAGTGACTGAGGGACACAGTTCCTGTTTCAACACGGTAGGGTTAGGTGTAGCGAAGATTCTCTCGATTGCTTGTCCACCCAATCGCCGGGGAAATTAATTATCAAAGTAGCAATACGGTCAGAGCTTTTGATGCTTATTTCTATATCGATAAGCTTGATGGTTTCTCATCCGAATCAAGTGGACAGTAATTAGTCCGGCCTAATTTATCCTTATTTTTAGCTCCCCATCAAATTGCAATTGATCCTTGACTCCTTGGAACGTTGACATACCCTCTTCCCACTTCCAGAATCATTACCTCCTCTGACGATTAGCTACCTAGCCACATAATCTAGTACCTTCTGCTCATTCTAAAGAGAGTCTCCGTCATGATAGAACCCAACTTCATGCTCTTCTTAGAATACGCACCCGATGCGACCGTTCTTTTTGTTTCTGACAATATATACGAGGTGTTAGGGTTCAAGCCTGAAGAAGTAATCGGGCTCAAATGGGACTTCCTATATCATCCTGACGATAAGGAAGGCGTAAAAACAGTGTACCACGCAGCACTGAAAGAGGACAAACTCTTCTCGGTCGTTTTATGTAGAGCACGACACAAGGAGGGATTTCACGTATACATCGAACTAATTGGAGTAATATGCCACGATATGATAGTGGTATATTATTCATTAATAACCGGCCCACCCCGCTTCAAATGTCAATTAATACGTAAGTACTGGTGCAAGCCGCCCACGAGATACGTATCGCACGGCTGCAGCGTGATTAATCCTTAAACTCTGTATTTTAGCGTACCAACGAGGAGCCTCGATCGAGAGAACCGTAGTTTGTAGCGAGGGTCTAGAAACACTGGTATTGAACATTTCCACCCACCAAGTTGATTTTCAAAAGCCTAACAAGAACTTGCCTACTAGGATTCGTTTAATAGACCGATTTCTTTGATAAAATACCCTAATCTCGAACAGGCCTTTCGAAACCTCACACCCGAGCCAAGGGTGTGCCTTATTATCAATCGTTTTACTCTCCGGCATGCCATCTTGTTTGCATCCAAAGCTGCAGAGACTCTACTGGGCATATTGCCGGAGGAGATGATCGGTGTACCGCTCCTTTCGTATATTCTTCCAGAGGATATGTGCACTGTAGATCACGCATTCTTTACCATCAAATCACACCAGTCGATGACCTCTTTTCCTATCGTCTTCCTCTCGCCAAGCTATGGGGAGCTCAATCTCCATGCTGTTGCCATATCATGTAGTGATGGAATTATTTTGTTGCTTCGGCCCGACAACAACCGATACACTGTGGATGAAAATATCTTCATTCCTGGCCGGTTCACACGCTCTTCAGCGAGACGCCATCCCCCTTTGCTTCGAACTGAGCCGCAATTCCAGACGATCTCTTAGTACGCACAGTTCATCCCGTACAAGTTGTATATATCTGCTGAATCTTACACAAGACCCCGCTCCCCTTTTTCACCACGTCCGTTTCAACTTGCTGCAACCAACACTGGTTTTTTTATTTCATCAGACTAATTTACTGCCAATCCATTTCATCTTTGTTCTTGTATTATAACGTGTAGTGAACCTAGTCCATATCACACTATGTATCACAAAATAAATAGTAAGACCCAAGCCAGCACCCCATTCGTCAGGGCTTCTTGAGATTCAAAAATTTCTCCCATTTATCCAGACAATTCCAAATACAGCCATTATCGTTTAGCCAAGATTCATTGGCAGACACGATCCATGGAGATTGGGCTAGTCGAAATCCATCAAAAGAGAGAAAGGCTCTGATGAAACTGCCTTTTGCATCCTTTCTTAGTTAATCTTCGAAATGGTTAGTATACTCATCAATACCTCATGCTTGCACCATCCATTGCGTATCACAGCCTAGCGTAGTGTCAAGCGATAGAACTGCCCAAGTTAACACAGCAGAGACCTAATGCATCATTGGACTTTAGGCTAAACGTACTAAAAAGGTTGGAGTTGTTGGTAAATACGGTACCCGTTATGGTGCTTCCCTTCGTAAGCAAGTGAAGAAGATGGAAATTACCCAGCACGCCAAGTACACCTGCACCTTCTGTGGAAAGGTATGCTGCCTTAGATCGCTCATCTATGTTGGCTGCCGTTGCTAATCATAGCTTTTCTAGGATGCTGTCAAACGCCAATCTGTCGGTATCTGGGAATGCCGTGGCTGTCGCAAGGTCATGGCTGGAGGTGCTTGGACTGTCTCTACCACCGCCGCTGCTACTGTCCGCAGTACTGTCCGTCGTCTCCGTGAATTGATGGAGTCTTAAATCACCCACATTCGGCTTATCTGCTTGTACTTGCGATGCACTGGATTCCTTGCATGTTGAAGTCAATAAAAACAGTTATTGCTAGCTATTCACAATGGGATACTCTGATTGTTTAGAGTGATCACCAGTAACTAGATTTCCGCATTCTTTATCATTCTTTATCCCTCAAGTTAACCAATATTCGGAGTGGGATTTACCAAATATCCTATTGGACTGTCTTTTCCATTGGAGAAATGACCTGTTCTAGCGAACTTTTCTACAGCATATTTGCATATCGAACATAAATTAAAGAGGTCACCCAGAAAGTTTAAATCCGGTAGGGGGCAGGAGTCGGCCCAATGAATCTTCCACAAGGCTATTTGGGTGATAAACTTTTCTAACGATCACCTAAACGAAAATGAAATTTCACCATGAATCGCAAAAATTCACAAAAAAAGGCTTGGAACATAGAGTTGCCTGGTCAAAATTCCCTCGAAAAATCTCTAATTCCAATCATGTACATTGGAATTTTTTTTGTTTTCGCGACTTTTTTTTCTTCATCGTTTCGGATTTTTTTTCTCGTACTTACCTAACATCAAGGCACTTGTGGCTAACGGCTGGCTTTGACTTCTCTGTACGGTGTTGGTTTCCCATTATACACTAGTCGTTTTTTAATATGTTAGTACTTCACGAGACACCTGCTGGTTACGCCTTGTTCAAGCTTCTTGACGATGGCAAAATCGAAAAGCCTGATGATTTGTATAAGGAATTCGAGACTGCTGAGAAGGCCAACCAAACGTAAGTATTGACCCGTAATGCTCTGTCGTTTCCTTAGCTCATACATTGAATGTCTTTGTTCCAGTATCAAGTTGAAGGCTTTCCAAAAGTTCGAGAATACCATCGATGCCTTGTCAGCTGCCACCGCCATCGTCGAGGGTAAGCTCGACAAAAGCTTGAAGAAGTTTTTGAGTGATGAGATTAGCGAGAAAGAGATGAAGAAGGAGAGCTTGATTGTTGCCGATTCTAAGCTTGGTAGAGTGATATACTTCACGGAGAGGTTTTTTGCACAGCATACTAACGTGTTGTTATTCAAGGTGGTGCTATCTCCAAGAAACTCGGCATCAAGATTGTCTCTGACTCGACCGTTAATGAGCTTTATCGTGGTATCCGTAGCCAAATCTCCTCCCTGTTGACTGGTATCCCTCAGTCGGATATGAATGCTATGGCTCTCGGTCTTTCTCATTCCCTCTCTCGTTATAAGCTCAAGTTCTCCCCCGATAAGGTCGATACCATGATCGTTCAAGCTATTGCCCTTCTCGATGATTTGGACAAAGAGTTGAACACCTATGCTATGCGTGCCAAGGAATGGTACGGTTGGCATTTCCCTGAAATGGCCAAGATCATTGTCGATAACTTGGCCTTTGCTCGTGTTGTCAAGGCTATGGGTTTCCGTACCAACGCCTCTAAGACCGATCTTTCGACTATTCTCCCTGAAGAGCTTGAAAAGGAGTTAAAGGATGCCGCCGAAATCTCCATGGGTACCGAAATTTCCGATGAGGATATTATGAACATTACTCACTTGTGTGAGCAAGTTATCTCTATCACCGAATATCGTACCCAGCTCTACGAGTACCTCAAGAACCGTATGGTTGCCATCGCACCCAATCTCACTACTCTTGTTGGTGAGTTGGTCGGTGCCCGTTTGATTGCCCACGCCGGTTCCCTTATGAACCTCGCCAAGCACCCCGCTTCTACCGTCCAGATTCTTGGTGCCGAGAAGGCCCTCTTCAGAGCCCTCAAAACTAAGCACGATACCCCCAAGTACGGCTTGATCTACCACGCTTCCTTGATCGGCCAAGCCGGCCCTAAGATGAAGGGCAAGATTGCCCGTATGCTTGCTACTAAGGCTGCCATCTCTATTCGTGTTGACGCCCTCGGTGACAAAGATACCCCTGAGGTTGGTATGGAGAACCGTGCTAAGGTCGAGGCACGTCTTCGTCAATTGGAGGGCCGCTTCGCTGCTGGTGCCGCCAGAACTCCCAACAAGACACCCAAAGGACAAAAGAAGTTCGAGCCAAACAGCAATGTGAGCACCTACAACACCAAGACCGATGCAGTTGTTCCTACTACTCCTTCCAAATCCACCTCCGATGAAGTCAGCATGGAGACTCCCAAGAGCGAGAAGAAGGAGAAGAAGAGAAAGGCAGAATCCGATGACGAAGATACTAAGAAGGAGAAGAAGGACAAGAAAAAGGACAAGAAGAGAAAGGCCGAGGCTGAAGAGGACACAAAAAAGGAGAAGAAGGACAAGAAGAAGAAAAAGAAATCCGAATAAATGCATTACATCCTTTCTTTTCTTTAATGAATTTGATTCTTGTACTTCCGCATTCAAAACCCCAGTCGTATCTTCCCCCAATTTCCCTTTGACCATTATTAATACTGTAGTTGCCAGCATTAGAAGACATTGCTACTTGATTCATTCGCGCTAGATGGCTCCTTTGTTAACTCCTTATTTCTCTTGTCTTCGTATTTTTAGAATGTATGTAAGATTTATATATTTTCCTATTCTTTTTCCATAACCATGACTATACTTTTATCAATTGGAAAGGATGAAAAGCTGCAATAAATATTTAGAAGTTCGTAAATGGAAACGTCTTTTTTTTCGTTACATTTACAAAGCATAAATTTAATCCTGGGCTATGTAGTAATGAGGTATATTTTTGATAGTTTGGTAAAATCCTCTAAGTCTGTTGCTGTGGATAGTTGAATGAGATAGAAGGGTGAAGAATCCCGGAGAGAGAGAGAGAGAGAGAGAGAGAGAGAGAGAGAGAGAGGGGTTTTGTTACGGTGATGGAGATACGTATGACATGGGAAGCATAGGGATTCTTTTGTTTCTATTCAAAACGAGATCGTTGTTGTGACATAGATTGGGCC
The DNA here is from genome assembly GCA_002104905.1 of Basidiobolus meristosporus CBS 931.73. Classification (NCBI taxonomy): domain Eukaryota; kingdom Fungi; phylum Basidiobolomycota; class Basidiobolomycetes; order Basidiobolales; family Basidiobolaceae; genus Basidiobolus; species Basidiobolus meristosporus. The sequence continues at coordinate 39,588 of MCFE01000429.1, read as the reverse complement.
CTCAAGTGAACCTGTTATTAGTGCGAAAGCTGCTTCCAGCCACAATCAACATCAGCATCTTGTAGTAATTCCACAGTTGGCCTAAAAGGTGGCGGTTAGTCCAAATGGTGGAAGGAAAGTTTCATTCTAATACCAAAATTACCAGTAGTGTTGGTTTGTTTTAACGCTCAGCACCATAGGGATCATATCAAAGCTAATCGTCTTTACCCGAATGTATGTGTTATCAGGATACTGTTTGACTGCTTCCAAGAAAGCAGTAAGATTAGGTGTAGGAACACCGTTGATATGAGTGATCCACATAGTGGGCACCTAATGACAAATTGTCAAGGGCTATTAGTTGATGTCTACATTGCCTCAGAACTCTAGCATTACTTACTATGCCGTACTGGTACGCTGGCGAACCTTTGCTTCGTGCAGAGACATACACGTGCGAAGGCAGAGTTTTGGATTGTTGCAAGACTGCCTTGTGTGGTTCTAGAATGATGGTGGGGGGGACAAGAGGTTAGTCGGTGTTGTAGCGCATGTCAAGGCATGTTTAGTACCTTGAATTGCCGCTCCGGCCCAGAGTACTACTCTGTTTGTTCCTTCTCCAGAAATAGGACTGGTGGGGACCTTAATGGTCATTTCAACCTTCTCACGTAGAATAACCTATTGAAAGAGGGTTACTTCATCGCACAATGAATTCGCAGAAGTGCTAAAGGTCTACCATTTCCAATTCCTCGGCGTCATACTGGATATCCAAATCATACATTCGTGTCACTGTTTTGCCGTTTACCGAGAGGATGATATCCAACTCTTTCAAAACCTCGGCACTTCGACTTCCAGCCTCGGTTTGTCGAATCATGAATAACTGATGTCTATGTGGGCTAGCCTCCTCCACTTTTCTTACCCATTCCTCAGTCAAACCCATATGGCGGGCCTGGACTATTTGAACGGGCATCAATTCAATGTTAATGAATCTGAGGTCGGGCTTGACACCCTTGCATAAAGGCTCCAAAACAGGCAAAACAGTGTTGATATTCAAGCCGAGGTAGTATTCATTATCGTGGTTGGAGACTGTACGCTCGCCTAGATACGACAGCCAAAGAGCTTGGACATGTCCTTTGTCGTCACACAAAACACCGCTGGAGCATTGCTGGGCAATGGGCGTATCAACGGTGACTGCTTCTAGGTTAATGCTCCTGATAAAATGAAGCCTGTTAGAGGTGTTCTGTGAGGCTAAAATGCACATACTTCAATACCTAAATCTTGGCGTAGCGTTCTGAGGAATGGTTACGCTGGTGACATCTGTGACAACAGTGTTGATACAGATTGGGCGGTGGTTATGGTTGAACGCTACAAAACCAACTTTATGACCTAGGGGTAACAAGGTTCACTGACTGAAAGTAGAGAGGCTGAAGAAGAACTGTAGAATACCTTGCACCAGGGGAGTATCGCTAATGACCGCAGACTTCACCGGTGTCTCGCCAATTAATTTCGGATCATAGGATATGAATGTGAAGTTGTGGGTGGGGTGGAGGTACTCCACCTTACCCGGGATAATGATGGAATCGGCAAAGGTAAGGGACAAATCGCCCAAGGCAAATGGAACGATGCTGCGGCCAACAACAACCAAGCCACGTTGGGCATCGAGGATAAGGCCGGCTCCTTGTTTCTAAAATACAAAATCCATTTAGTATGAATAGAAGTACAGTTCGTTATATAATGACCCTACTCTGCTTCTTGGGAAGCCATCGATTTTGCATGGCATATAATAGCTAACTCTCACTAATGAGTTGATCAGGTGTTTGCCTGCTCCTAGGCTATCATCAAGAGTAACGAATTTGGCGGTGGCGGGCTTCAATGGCTTGGGAGGAATTGGGTCTCCGAGATCTGTGAAGTCCCAGATGCCTCTAACATCTACATTCAAGCAACATTAGGCTTTCTAGCAACCATCAACAAAGAACCCGGAATCCACCTACCATTTCTTGCTGCTAACTTAAAGCTTGACCAATGTCTTTCGACTTGAACTACAGCTACGCTGCTTGTGTGCGTATCGGCGATGGAGTAGTAGACCACAGGGATTCGCTCACGATCGGGTATACCTTTCATGACTTCTATAAAGCTGTCAAGATTTGGCGTTGGCTTGTTATCGACAGAGGAGATGATCCATCCGTTATCTTGTCCCTCCAGCCTGAACATTCCGCTAGGCTCTGAGACATAAACACCACCAACGGGAACACAGTAAGAACGAGCGAGCTGGTATGAAAGCTCATTCAGCTTGGCCCCACCAATCTCAACATACCGATCAGGGGTGCTAAAAGAATGTTAGCCTGAGGTCGTGAATAACTTACTGCTTGAACTACTCACATCGAATGTAAATCTTGAACGGCCAGCTTGAATTCAAGTGGGACACCGCCGCGCTCAATGACCACAGTTATCTCTTTTCCAACATTATCATCCAGAAAGACTTCGAGGGGGACAAATTTGGTCACATACTCGCCGTTTATTGAGATGAGTATATCGCCTTCTTCCATATATGTCGATCCCGGCCCTTTGGGTACAACCGTCTCGGCAACCAGCATACCAATCTCCTCGGGGAACTTGGAGCGAATGAACGTCTCGGTTTCACTGCGAAGACCCAAGCGTCTCACCTCGTCAAATGGCCGGTAACTGCAAAGGCAAATGTCAGCATCAGAAAGCAAAATATCAATACTGCTATGGTACTAACAGGAATTGGACTTGAATTGTTCCGCGCGATACTGGCTTTCCCTCTCTGATCAAATCCAAAGCGCGCTTGACGCGGTCGAGTGGCAGGAAGAAATCGGTAGCGGCTTTGGTGTGGCCTCCTATTAAGAGTTAGGCGACGATTAATGTCCGAAGCCATTGTATCGACGGGTGTCTACGTGCAAAGTTACGAACCAGCTTGTAAAGCAACTGCGCAGCCATTGATATCGATGACTGGACTTCCGGAGCTGCCTAAAGATCAAGGTTAGACTACGGCCTTGCCCTGTCAGGTAATCGGGTTCTCACCTCCACTGGTGCTTGAGGCAGCTTGTCTTTTGATAGGGGATTAGTGTCATTCGGGTGTTTTCTAGCTGATTGCAAAGTACTTACAAGTAAAATGTGTTGAAATCATTGTAAGTCATGTCCCCGTATTCAGGCGCATTTCGATCCAGTCTAGAGATGGAGCCGGCAAGAATGGATAATTTCTCACCAGCATCATTACCTACCACTCTAATATCAAGACCCACACGAGCCAAGTGAGGTCTCAGTGGAATGCCAGTAAGCTTCATGTACTTGATTTTGGACGTATCAAATCGTAGAAATCTATAGAGTATGAGAAGGCTGAGACAAAACAAAGACAGAGACCATTTAAGAAATAGGTTACCCGAAGTCATGAACTGGATCTCTATTATGGTTCAGAAAAGTGAGTATGATACTAACGATGAATGCCATTACATATAGAATACCTATAAACTGGATAAACATCGACCTCCTCGTGATCGTGAGCCACTGCTTCACCAACAAATGGACCGGCACCAACAACATGTCTAGAGAGAGCGGATCAGAAGTGGGCCATAATTTCAACAGATCACCGGCTTCTCACCTATTTGTTAGGATTAATCCTTGCTCGGCATCGACAATAAACCCAGTAGCCTCGGAGTTTTCGGGGCCTGAAAGTGAGGATTAGTATGCTCTCCCATCTATTCATCGAGTTGATATTTGCTTTTCTATTGCTGGAAAACGGACTAACCTTCGGTATCGAACGCAGCTACTTGGCTGAAGCGAATTGATACAATGGCTTTGATAGCTTTCTCAATGGTAGCTTGCCATTGAGGTGGCTGCACAGCGGAGACGCTAGCTGCGACATTGCTGGTTTCATCGGTCAAAGATTCACGTCTGTACCCAACAGATGTCAATGAATTGGTTCTTCTACGCTTGTTTTGAGGGGATCGGGAAGATCCAGGTGTATCTCCATTGAGCCCAGCCTCCATGTTCTGTATTTCAGCAGTGTCGACGTCCATCTATGAAAATCAAGTGAAGCCAAGGTTATCCTGAACAATACACAATATCACAAGGATGCACCGCAACTAAAATAAAATCCTTTTTTTCTTTTTTCTTTAAACACTTTGGCCTTGATAGTATGACTAAGGTTGCATAAAAGTACTATAAAGCATTTTCAGATCAATTGCCTCCAATTAATTCCCACAGTGCATGATCCAAATTAGAATTTCAAATCAAATCACTATTAAACCGCACCAAATATTGAATCAATCTACTCCCCTTAGCTCCATCAAATAGTCAATTATGGGGCATCTTGTACGTCGGTAATCCTGAGGGAGTGCAAACTCACCTCAATGAATAGCCATACCCGAACACTGAAAAGCGGAACCTCGATCACAATCGTAACCGGTAGAGCGTGTTAGTTACTGGTCGCACCAGTCGTTTGGGATATTTTGAACGTGGTATACACACTTAAACTGAGAGCTCACTATGCTCATTTGAGTATAAAATAGACTTTATTCGAGGGCATCATAAGATATGTAATGATGGAAGGGAATTTAACACCGTAGGAATGGGTATATTAATACGAGCGAGGTGCATTGTTAGTGTATACATCTAGGGAAGCAGCGGATGCAATCATATCAGTCAGTAGCGATATTTATCCATGAAATCTTGATGGAAGCGTTTGAGCAAGTCGATGAACTCGCTGAAGAGCTCTTCTGGGGGAAGGAAGGTCGCACGAAAATGGTAAGTACCCTTCTCCTGTCCAAATCCACTCCCGGGTACAACACACTAGTCAGGGAGAAACGGTCAACCTAAATCCAGAGAATATAGACTATTCATCAACGTACCACTCCAGTCCCGTTAAGCATTGCTAGTGCATAAAAATCGTCGGGGTTCTTTCCTGCTTCAGCTGCGGCCTTGATAGCACCTTCCGGAAGCCGCACTCTAGGGAAAAGATAAAGGGCACCTTCTGCTTTGTTACAAGTGACATCCTCTAGTTTGTTAAAGGCGTCGCATAAAAGATCACTTCTCCGCTTGAGAGATTGATATATGGCATCGATCTCTTGGGTATACAAATCGTATGATTCGTCACCAGGTTTGGGCGGGTTTACCATAAGATCAACCATGATTTGTCCTTGAACATTCGGGCAGAGGGAAACCGAGGAAATCTTATAGATCTGGTCGACAACCTCTTGTTCAATTCCTTGCAACTCAAAATACCCACCACGGCGACCACACTCACCTATCATGCCTTTTGAGATGGAATGGAATGATATGAGCTCTACATCGTCGAAGCTAGGCCCCATGGATTTCAACACCTTCTTAAATGAGTGGAAGGGTCGGGTGCTAGGCATGTAGATGTTTTCCTGATACACCTCATCCGCCAGAAGCACAAGCCTCTCTCTCTGACAGAATTCTATCACCTCCCTCATGTTTTGTTCGGTGAGGCATTGGCCCGTAGGATTGCCGGGGTTGATGATGCACAGGGCTCTGACGTCAATGTCTTTTTGGCGAGCTTCATCAACCGATTTCTTAAGCTCTCCAATCTAGATTGCCAGCTTAGTTTTGGAGACAATGCAACACCATTGCTGTAAACCACCTACATCCATGCTCCAGGCATTCTCTTCATCCAAGTAATAGGGAACAGCCTGTCCATCATAGAGAGATAAGGTAGCAGTGTAAAGGGGGTACTGTGGGATCGGGATCATGATGCCAACTTTGGAATTCTCGATGATAAAACGTAATGCTAATTGAACACCCGCGGACGCACTAGTAAAACCTCCCAGTTAGAACTGTTATTTCCACCAGAAAGCAATGTTTCAGGAACCTACCCCATAGTCAAGAACACCTTATTCATATCGGCCGGGTACCCGTCACGTTCTAGGTTTTACCCTTAGCCCCAAGAAATATCATACGTATCTAAGACGAACATACCTTCTATGAACTTGGCCACATTCTTACGGATGTGCGGAATGCCTTGAGAGTGGCTGTAAGCTCCGACGCTGCCACCACATGCATCAACCAGAGTTTTGGCTCTCTCGACGGCGTCCGTTGGGAAGAGCAAGCTCACTTTGTCTTTGTTCTCATCTAGTAGCAGGTCAGGATACTCTACCAAGGATGCAACCTAATATACAGATTGGTTAGAGTTCCGAAATAAAGAGGCAGAAATGGTGGCCTACCTGGCGGAAGAAGGTGATTGGCTTTTGTTTTAGCTGCTGGGGGTTGCCGATATTAATATTCACTATCTCTTTGAATGGAAGATTGGATCCTTTTTTCTCGAGCTCCTAAGTCAGTGTCAATTACCCCACCCCAATTCGCAGGAGTCAGCAGTTTATTGGAAACCTACCTTCTTAAGCTCTTCGGCACGGATAGCGATCTCCCCACGGACAGCATAGCGAACCTCACGCACCTGCGGGCAGATGGTGTCAAGTCTTAGGACCTTTTTGCCTTTGGGCACTGCCATGTAATGAGTCAGCATGGTTTCCAATAGAGCAGAAGCATAGGTTATACCTTTGAAAGTATTATTTACAGGGTTGGCATGAAGCTGAGGAGACATTTTGTACAATAAAGGGAAGGTTGCTGAATGATATGAAAATGACTTGGGCCAAGCTGTGCCTTTTATACCAAATGCTGTATCAAATGCCAAATACAGCAACAGCAATTAGCAGGCATGTGCCACAAAGAGCACCCCCGGGATCCACCAATGGTAACTGGTGATGGCAGGCTGCTTAACAAGTGATATCCTTCACATTCTACCATGTTATATTATGTAATTATTACATTAACCAGGCCAGATGAAATCATTTTCGATCACTCCTTTCCGGGGGATTTATGCCGCCACCCAAATTGTAGTTAGGGTCCGACGCACTCTCTTCACGAGGCGCCACGACCTTCGCAATGTCATTCCTAGCTCCCATGGTGGTGCCAAAACCAATGTGATTCACATTTGTGTGTTCCGATTATCACCATTTGCTTGAGCTATCATGGCGCTGACCAGACACAAGGTACCAGGTGGGTTGTGCTTGGAGTTGCCTTTTTCGTAGGGATATGATTCGTATGGTCGAGGTTTCAATTTCCTGATTGCATAGATATTTCGTGCCATGTGATTAACCAAGGATGTCCAGATTATCTAGTGATAAAGGCCTTCAGTGTGATCGATGGTAGTGTGCAATGGTGCACCGAAATATGATACTGATGCTTTACTATGATGGTACTTTGTGCCAATAGGCTCTCCTTAATATGGGCAGGGATGCTATCGTGTGCGCAATGGATACCGCGTTACTTCTGCAGGCAGCAGTGCCGTCGTGGTGCAGATGATTGACAAACCTGTACGACCTGGCTCCGTGATAGGCTAGAGAATTATCAGGCCGAAACAGAGACAACGTAACTCCGCTTGTCTAGAAAATCAGCGTGTATGTTCCACCTTAAATTTAGCTATGTCTCATACTAAATTCTCCTAGTGAAATGTACTATTTGGCTTTCTGCCAAGGGATGGGTGAAATTCACCAGTCGGACCCACTATTTATTGGATGACAAACAAGCTTGATCCATTTCATCAAGGGAAGAACCTCTCAGATCACGATCGAATTACGCACTGCGACCGAAGTTTTGTGTCCAGTAGTTCCCATTGGCGACATAGCCAGACCCGAAATGAGTGAACTGAGGGTTAAGAATATTTTGTCGATGCCCAGGTGAATTCGTCCAGCCATTCATCACTGCATTGGTGATTTGGTACCCCATAGCCACGTTCTCTCCAAGTGCAGTCCACCTAAATCCGGTTTTTGATACACGAGTGCTCAATGGTCTCCCAGGTTCGCTATGAGTAATTTGTCCAATGCTGGCCTGATATTCAGTGTGCTTTTGTGCTGATTCTACCAAGCGATTGTCAAGTTGGAGGGGCTTCTATCCATTTTGCTGACGCTGCTGGTTGACTAGTAGAAGCATCTGCTGAGGATCGTTGTCTCCAGTATTACCTTTCCCAATCAAAACAATGTCACTTTTTCTTGGATGCCGCTTGACATGGCCCCGAGATCCATTCCGAGGATTACCGGTGGCAAAGGCGAATTGAAGAATGCAGAGAGCAAAGCAAATGAGGGCAGTCCAGCTTTTCATTTTCTTTAGTTTGCAAATGTGATGTGATACTGCTTTTCGTGAACATCAACCGCTTATTTATACGCATCCGCTTTAGGCCATGATCCAACTTGTTGCTTAGATATTGATATCGGACGACATTTTGTTATGCAACCCAAAAGGCAATAGCTTAAACAAACCTCCTTCGTAAAATCAATACTCCGTCGGACGGGAAATACAGCTTGCTTAATTTCGTTGATAGTAGCCCGAGTATAATGAATATACACACTTGTATCAGCCTACCGCTGTCTGGCAATGAAATGTGGGGGTGTTAATTGCTGGGACTCACTTCAATTTGCTCATTTGTGGTTCAATAGGGGTGTAAGCAATTAGAGGCGTTCCCAGTTTGCATAATATCTATGCGGCCTATTGATAGAATTCCATTCAAGTTGAGATAGGCCCTAATTATACTTGCTGAAGTTGGCCAAGATTTCTTCTACCTTAGCATCGAGTTCACTGCAACCTTGAAATCTTGTAAATACGAAGCTAAGTAATGCATCAATTCTTACTGACACTAAATGTTTTCTGGTGATAGCTTCTAGTCTGATTAGCTGGTATATACATACAGATATTACGTTGGTATCAAACGGGGGAAAGACTATGGCAAGAATCCAATAAATGTTCAGGCTCTTTAACGATAAAACCGTAATATTTATCTATGTTGTATGTTATTCAACTACACTTCTGAACGACATCTCCACGGCAAACCACCTATCTATCTCCTGATGGTTACTTTGTGTACAACTGACAGTGAGTTATTGTTTCAAGTATGAGTGGATCCTCAATGTGGCTGTTGGGACAGAAAATTTACATCCTCCGCACAGCCTCATACGGCCTATAAACAGTTGTAAATACTCAAAGCGCCTTGATATGAGCAATGCTTTTCATTCATCTATTTGCAACAAATGTAGATAGGGAAAGTTTGAATCTTTAGGTGATAGAGGGCCTGACGTGCCTGTATCAGACCTAGGATACTTCCAAAACCCTGTACTCACACTGATGACATGTAGTTTGTTAGCAGCTATATCGAGATCACATGGGAGATCAATGCAAACTAACAGCAATCGAAAATATCTATGCTGATTTACGAAAATTACACTCACACTCCGGTGTTTCACTCGCTGTATTCCTGAATGAGGTTAAAAACCAAACGAGGGCAGCTATTGAGAACCATCAATCTTCATTACCGCCTTGAATGAGGATATTGTGTTGGACAGAGTATATTTAAATGGATTCAATATATAGATACAATGCACTGAGGCTGATTGCTAAGTGACAAAGCAGTGTTAGTTTAAATCAATCTAACCGGTCTGGTAAAAGTAATCTGTCCACAAGTGAGGAATTTTTGCTACATGAATTTAGTCAGATGTCTAGATATTACTTTATAAGGTAGTGCTAACATAGCATAACAATGTGCGCCAAGTAACAATAAGGCCGCTTCTATGCAGCCAACTTTGGCCTTTCTAGACAATGGCAACGCCTCACAGATCATAGAATTATGCCATATACTCAACAACCAGAGTTTCGAGTTATTCCACCCTTGCCACCTCCATGGGCTTGAGTATGGCATTATCCTCTATCTGACATCAAATACTGTGCAAACGGGATCTTATTTCACATACCGGTACCACTCCTATTGTGATAGTTGCTTGGTACCGAAGCAGCAGCTGTATGATGGGCAATCTATTCTAACACAACTATGCCTCATTTTCAAAAAACAGATCTAGGTGGCAACAACTAGTGCAAGGGTTGTGGCCCACAACAGTTCATTATGACCATTTTCTGCGGAATTAGTTCTGAATGCCTAAATAAGCGCCTCTAGAATTTTCTTGACATTTTAAGGCCAATATCGCAGCAAGTCATTTGTTATGGCTGTTCAAGTCTGGTGACCACTCAAAATTACACACAGCTACCGCAATGATAAGAACCTAACCGTATGGATGACGCAACCAAATTCGACATCCGTGGATTTTAGGAAATCACTATATTCAGAACTTGCACAACGCCTAGCTAATGTGCAATAGCCATCATCGGAAAATCATCGACTCGTTTCGATTGGTGTATATCAGATATCGTAAGCAATTTCGTCAGGCAGTTAAAGGGTGCTGGCGAAGCTTTCGTTCAACTAGAAATATTCTCACCTCTCTCTTGTCACTCATATTCTCCTACCTCATACATTCCAACTTGGATTCTGACCATGTCTGAAAGTAAAGGAAAGCTAACGTAAGTAGCCGCTTTTCAAGCTTTACGACGCGCTTAGCTTGCTTACTGACTGTACGTTCCTCACTAGCAATAACTCTTCCATCAAGCCTCCCACTGATGAGAACGACGTTGCCACTGCTATTCTTCGTAAAAAGAATGCTCCCAATAAGTTGATGGTAGACGACGCCACAAACGACGATAATTCAGTCATATCAATGTCGCCCGCAACTATGGAGAAACTCCAACTCTTCCGCGGTGATACTGTCCTAGTTAAGGGAAAGAAGCGTCGTGACACGGTTTTGATCGTTCTTGCCGACGAGGCGTGCGAGGACAATAAAGTAAAACTCAACAAAGGTATGGATGTTCGTCGGTTTTGCTAGTTGTTCAAATTGGTCTGATTGATTCGTTTGTAGTTGCTCGTCGCAACGTCCGTGTTCGTCTTGGCGACATTGTCTCTATTCACCCTCTTCCTGATATCAAATACGGCAAGCGTATTCATGTCTTGCCTATCGACGATACAGTGGAAGGTGTTACCGGAGATATCTTCGAGGTTTATTTGAAGCCTTATTTCCTAGAAGCCTACCGTCCAGTTCGCAAAGGAGACACCTTCCTGGTTCGCGGTGGAATGAGAGCTGTGGAGTTCAAGGTTGTCGAGACTGATCCTGAGGAGTATTGTATTGTAAGTATGCAGTCTTATTTGCAAGCAACAGACGATGGAGCAAGCCGATAGCTAACTGCTTTTCTGAAATCAGGTTGCCCAAGACACAGTTATTCACACCGAAGGTGAACCAATCAAACGCGAAGACGAAGAGCAAAGCGCCAATGAGGTTGGCTACGACGATATTGGTGGTTGCCGAAAGCAAATGGCCCAAATTCGCGAGTTGGTTGAGTTACCCTTGAGACACCCTCAACTGTTCAAGTCCATTGGTATTAAGCCACCCCGCGGTATCCTCATGTACGGCCCCCCAGGAACCGGTAAAACGCTAATGGCTAGAGCTGTTGCCAATGAGACCGGTGCCTTCTTCTTCTTGATCAATGGGCCAGAAATCATGAGTAAGATGGCTGGTGAGAGTGAAAGTAACCTTCGTAAAGCCTTCGAAGAGGCCGAGAAGAACAGCCCTGCCATCATTTTCATCGATGAAATCGATGCTATTGCGCCAAAGCGTGAAAAAACCAACGGAGAGGTTGAGAGACGTGTCGTCTCCCAGCTGCTAACCCTAATGGACGGAATCAAGGCCCGGTCCAACGTGGTGGTGATGGCTGCCACCAACAGGCCAAACAGTATTGATCCTGCACTTCGTCGTTTCGGTCGTTTCGATCGTGAGGTTGATATTGGAATTCCCGACCCTATCGGTCGTCTTGAGATTCTCCGCATTCACACCAAGAACATGAAGCTGGATGATGATGTTGATCTCGAGCAAATTGCCTCGGAGACCCATGGCTACGTCGGGTCCGATATTGCTTCGCTCTGTTCAGAGGCCGCTATGCAGCAAATCCGTGAAAAGATGGATCTTATTGACCTGGAGGATGAGACTATTGACGCCGAAATATTGGATTCTCTAGCTGTAACAATGGAGAACTTCCGCTTCTCTCTTGGCATTTCCAACCCATCTGCTCTCAGAGAAACGGTTGTTGAGGTTCCTACCGTCAAGTGGGACGACATTGGTGGATTGGAAGGTGTCAAACGTGAGCTCCAGGAGACCGTTCAATACCCTGTCGAGCATCCCGAGAAATTCCTCAAATTTGGTATGTCTCCCTCCAAGGGTGTTCTTTTCTACGGTCCACCTGGTTGTGGTAAAACTCTACTGGCCAAAGCAATCGCCAATGAATGCCAAGCAAATTTCATCTCCATCAAAGGCCCTGAGCTCTTGACCATGTGGTTCGGTGAGTCTGAGGCCAACGTCCGTGATGTGTTTGACAAAGCTCGAGCTGCCGCTCCCTGTGTGATGTTCTTCGATGAGTTGGATTCCGTGGCCAAAGCTCGTGGGTCCTCTTCCGGAGACGCTGGCGGTGCTGGTGATCGTGTTCTCAACCAGATCCTCACCGAAATGGACGGCATGAATGCCAAGAAGAATGTGTTTGTTATCGGGGCCACAAATCGCCCAGACCAGATCGATCCCGCTCTTCTTCGTCCTGGCCGTCTGGATCAATTGATCTATATTCCGCTTCCTGACGAAGCTTCACGCCTCGGCGTCCTTAAAGCCACCTTGAGAAAGTCTCCTCTATCCCCGGAGATTGATCTTGAGTTCCTTGCCAAGAGTACTCACGGATTCTCTGGCGCCGATTTGACGGAAATCTGCCAACGCGCAGCCAAGCTGGCCATTCGTGAGAGCATTGAGCAAGAAATCCAACGCGAGCGTCAGCTGCGTGAAAGACGTGAGGCTGGAGAAGAGGTCGATGTGGACATGGATGAGGAAAACGACCCCGTTCCTGAGATCACTCGCGCCCACTTTGAGGAGGCGATGAAGTTCGCACGTCGCTCCGTGTCAGACAACGACATCCGTAGATACGAGATGTTTGCCCAAAACCTCCAACAGTCCCTTGGACTTGGATCCAACTTCAAGTTCCCTGAAGGTGCCTCAGGGGCCAATGCTGCCAACAGCCAGCCTATGGATACCACTTTCGGAGGAGATGCTGGTGATGACGACTTGTATTCTTAAGCTTACCCGGATTTGGTCGAATGCGACACATCCCTTTTGTATTATCTGTTGTAATCTCTATTTTTCCGTTTCATTCCACCATAATTTTCTGCCAACTGTATTCTTACAACACGGCGAACGTAACCGGAAAGTGTAATGAAATACAACCAGCATAGTTTTCCATGGCCAATAAATCGCTCCAGCCTAAATGAAAATCACGTCATCATCAGGCAGTCCTTGCTATTTTTTGTGACAGTATCGAGATTCCCCATGTGTGTTGGTGGGTAAGGACGGCCAAAGTGGATATATATGAGATCGATGTCTGACTGCAGCGCCTGGCAATGCCGACTGGGGCTAAATATACTCACAATCGACGGCTTTGCTGTACTTACAAGTGCAAGGTGGCCGGGCTCCTTGGTAAGAAGCAACACACTCAAGCTTCCACTCCCCTCCTCCCGCTTCTCCAGCATGCATACACTGAAGCTTGCAGAACAAATACCAACCCATCCACATGATGGGTGTATCGCACAGGAGCACGCGACGGACTCTCGCCATGTCTCCTTGGTTGAACTCGATTCACCCCGCACCTATGCCCGTGTAGCTCATGCGGCTTATTTTAAGTACTCGATTACTATATTTTTGACCTCCTTCCATTTGTTGCAATCGTTGAAACCATGAGCCCGAAATCCTAGCCATTTGTTTCTTATATATAGGGGCCACTCCTCGTCAGATCCCATCATCTTGAACCATACTGCTTGCCCGGATTTTCCATCCCCGACTTCGTAACACCTCAAAAGCAGTCACTTCACATCCTTTGTAGAACCACCCTCTGAAATCTGTCTAGCACAGTGGCGTCTATACTTGGTAACAATATTATGATTCGAAATGAAGAGATTACTACAATCTTTGTGATCGGGTTCCCCGAGGACATGCAAGAGAGAGAGTTTCAGAATATGTTTTTGTTTTCTCCCGGATTTGAGGCAGCAACTCTGAAAGCTTCTCCAGTAAATGACGCCGATGAAGGTCTCCGTAAACAAGCGGTAAGTTCTGACAAAGCGAAGGCAGAAATGGGTCGCACGATACTGAATACTCCCCTACCAGATTGGGTTTGCGAAGTTTCGTTCCAGATTGGAAGCTCTGCAGGCTCGAGACATCTTGAGCGGCAAGAAGGTCGACCCAGAGCGAGGTTGTTTATTGAAGGCCGAGATGGCCAAGAAGAATTTGCTGACCAAGCGCGGTCTTTCCGCTGAGGGTGCCTTCATGAACTCCAACATCAATCTTGTCCAGGCTCTAACACCAAATGGGACAACTGCTTTCGGGAAGAAGCAATATCCAGGGCACTCTACGCTTAACACAATGTACGATGGTCTGTTCTCCGCTGGCCCCATTCTCCCCAGCGGCTTGCTGGTCTCACCACAGCCTCCAATCCACGAGTTTGGCATGGATTATGAGACTCTGAGTCTAGCATCTTCGTCACCACCTGAGGATGGGTCGCTTGAGATGAGCATGCTTGACTGCGGGCTTTCGGACGCGAACATGGTCCGAGTGCCGGGCTACTATCCCAAGCGCTCGATGACCGCCCCGACATCCTTTGAAGGCATCGAAAGCTCCTTTTCCTTTCCCAAATTCAGCGTTTCAACCTCGTTAAACAAGAGCAGCACCCTATTCGGAGCGAATGCAAATCGGTCGTCCACTTCTGACTTGCTTCCATTCCCAACATCCAAGGCCGCGGACACTGTTACAGCCTGCTTTCTACCGTCGACCACCTCTTCTACCGTACGCGTGAATACTGGAGATCAGAATCCACCTTGCAATACTCTATATGTGGGAAACTTGCCCATGAGCACCAAGGAGGAGGAGTTGTACCAGGTATTCTCCGTCCAGCCTGGGTACAAAAGACTTTGTTTTCGTGTGAAACCTCACAACGGGCCAATGTGCTTCGTAGAGTTTGATGATATCCAAATGGCCTCACACACACTACACGAGTTGCAAGGCCACCTCCTGAGCAGCTCAGTCAAAGGTGGAATCCGCTTAAGCTACTCTAAAAACCCACTAGGAGTTCGGAACCCAGTACCAATTCACTAGAAGCCAATTTTCCTTTCAGGTTTCCATTTCAACCACATAAACCATCATCAAAAGTACCAGTATATAAAGCATCCATGAGAAAGTCAGTGGTGGAGACTTGCATCACGCGACTTGGTTCACCAATCTTCCCCCTCTTTGCGTACTTCTGGGCGACGAGTTTTATTTGAGCGTGAATAAATTTGAATGTCAGTAACGATGAACTAGAGAGGACGAGCGGGGGGATGGTGCAAAATGATATCACAGTCGAAGAGGGATGAATATTAACACGAAAATTAGGGCCACAGAAGGGTCGGTAGGTAGACAGGAATCTATCAAGCTAGTAAACTGGTTCCCTTGAATCCTGTCTCTTCTCCTTTGGAAGCTTGGTCCTCCCAAATCTCCTCTTCTTCCTTTACTGGCTCTATTTCAGAGAGATAGATCTGGCTGTTAGGAAGCATGCCAAGTTCACGGATGCTCACGTCGTTATTCACCAACTCGTGGTCCAGGAAATACAAGCGCTGGTAGAGCGGGCTGATATTAAGCTTGTCCATAATCTTCACCTTGATGTCCTTGACGGTGTCATCTTTCCTAACCGTAATCCTGGCGCGGACATTAGATTTCGATCGCTGAGAAACTCGAGTTCCGCGGGCGGTTCTCTTCTTTTTCCCTTCAGCCGATACCTCCGACTGCTCGGATTTCTCTTTTCGACAGATGTGGACAACGGCTTCTTGAAAATCAAGCCGACGACTAACCACGCATTCGGGACACACACCTGGAATGGTTTCGTAGATCACCTGATCCTCGATGATGGGTTTTTTGAGTTGAACCTCCGGCCCTCCGGCGTAATGGGACTTGAAAAGCAACCACTCGGGGCTGGTGAGAAAGGAAAGTTTGTTCAGAACCGGCTGGTCAACAGGATCGGAAAAGTCATAATGAAGCCTTCCATGTTGACAGAAAAGAAAGCTGTTGTCGAAAGCTTCAGGGCGAAGCTTGCTCTCGGGATTTCTAACGAAGCTTCTCCATTCTTGAATGAATGCATTGTCAATAACGAAGTAGGTAGGCTCTGACAGTGTAGCTAGATCCTTCCGGCCTTGGGTCACTAGATATTTGCACTGCATTCTCTCTTCCTCTACTTCCTTTAATGCCCTTGCAGAGGAAGATCTGCCGTTCTCCTGCTCCTTCACGCATTTCTCACATTGGGATGTGGACTCATCAGGTGGCTGGTAATTGGGAAACAGCTTCACCAAGACCTCCATGGCCTTCTTGGTGATTGGTCTGCAGTTAGAAAGGTCTAATGAAACTCCCCCGTGAGTACATCTAACATCTAGCCCATATGCTTCGTGCTCAGGGAAAGGGTCACTTGAGATATCCTCCCAGTCGAATCCTGGCGTTTTCTTGCACCACTCCTTTACCCACGCCTTGGATATCAGGTACTGCTCGGGAGATTTGACTTTCATGGCCTTCTCGAACTCTTGAACATCCTTAGAGTGTTGGGCTTGGTATCGCTTTTCCTTAAGGAATTCCAATGCGCATTTCGAGCACAACTGATCCAAACTAAACACCTCGTCCCACCCGGGGTGTTGCTGGGTAATCATCTCCCCACAAGCCTGGATCCTTCGGTTAGTTTCGGGGTAGAAGAAAGCGAGCTGGCCCAACCTACCTTGTTGACTCTTTTGACCAGCTTCATTTGATACGGACTAAGGTTGCCATGATCACAGGCCAATACAGGAACAGCCGGGGGCACACTTCCTGAGCTTGACGATTTGGATTCTTCCGATTGGTATAATGGACCATTGATCCAATCTTGTAGAAATGATTTTGGAAAGAAATACGAAGCCCCGTTTTCTTCAACCACGTCCCAGGTCGAGTAAATGGCACGCCTACTTTCCCGCTCACGATCGAACTGCTCTCTCGCCGAAAATAATGACTCATTCTGCGCATGGGCTTGTTTGTGCATCAAGCGGTTAGCCTGCTCAATCTCTTGCATGATTGTGTCCATGGGTCGAACCATTTGTGGTTGATCTAAGGTACGTTTCGTGTAAATGAGCATATAGGCATCCCTGGAAGAACAGTGGTGATCTCCGTTTTCGATATGCTCTGGCTCTATCTCTTCCGTTTTAACCTTCTCCGAGCTCTCCGAGCTGACGGATTTTTTCTTCTTGGGCTTGGAATCTTGACAAGTCTGAAGATTTAGAACAGGCCCTTCGTTGGTCACCTTCTCATCGTCGAACTTGAACCAGCACTGTTTACTATATTTTGGAAGTTAGCTGTAGGGCTGGAGAAATCTTGCTATAATGCCAGTAAATTTTACCCTGTATCGAACACATATGCTGTGTAATGCCCCGAATATGCACTAGGCCCTTCATGTGTGAGCACTGCTGTCAAGTCGTAGACATCATCCGTATCGTTCTCCTCGGAAGACCCGTTTTCATCAATCTCGCTACACATTTCGGTAGTCGGTTCAGCTAAAGTATCTACACCAGCCTCTTTCGGTTGTTTTTTACGTCTTTTTTTTGAGTGACTTGTTGTTGATCCATTGGTCGGCTCCGCTGGGGGTATTACCTCGTCATTAAGCTTGGGTGTAGTAAGGGGGGATCGAGTTTGTGCGCCCTTACGTCTCCGTCGTCTTGGAGTTACGGCCGCATTAGGTGTCTCAGTAGCGGTTTGTTCTGAAGATACAGAGTGTTCCAGTACTACAGTGCGTACTTCAATATCGCCACTCGCATTGTTCGCTGCGTTGGTGGTAATCTGATTTTGTATGCGAATGGATTCTCGTCTACCAGAAGTTGGTGACTTGAGGGATTTCAATCCTGAATTATCGCTTGTAGGACCATCTGCTGAGCCTTTGGTACAAACCATTCGCGCTTTGTGTTCAGTACCTTCTCCCGAAGTCGCCACACTTACCACATCCTCGGTAAGTGTAGATGTTGTTTGATTGTTTGGGAGGTCAACGAACTCATCGATCTGCATACCTGCATCATCTTTACCCTTTACAGATTTAGATATGACTTTTTGCTGAGAAGCGTGACCATCTATAGAACATAAGTCATCGCCTACGGATCTCTTACGCTTATGGTCCGGAATGATACCTTTGCTGTCCTCTGTTGAGGTCCCTTTTCTCTTCTTTTGTAGAGGGGTTTGTAGCATACAAGCGCTCAGAGTCCTTGGAAATTTGATGCGAGCATTGTTCTTCTTCTTGGTACACGTCTTGATGTCGTAAACAAATCTCATCAACTGAACATTTAGGACCTATACAGAGGTGCAGAGTAAGGACTTGACTCAATCAAATACAATACTATTGTCACATACATTTGGCAACTTGTTGATTCTTGTTGTACGTGTCGCGTTTTGCTTCGATTCGCATTCAGAACAAAAATATCTGCGATACAGTAGCATCAAATAAACGCTTGGATGTGAGGAATCTTAACGAATGAGTAACATACTGATCATCTCCTTTCATTGTTTCAGGCTTTAGGAATCGCTCGATGCACTGCTCTAACGAAGTATTATCCTACAAAGCAACCCTTAGTTATCCAGGCTCATCCGCCTCCAAGAAAACCACAATAACCTTGATATGTAGCTCTAGTTCGTGAAACGTTTCGCGACGGTGGGAGACATTTTTGCACTTGGAGCATTTGGTTCCGTATTCGTATTCCCCTTCAAACTATGTGCATGTTGAAATCCATGGTACAACTACTGATGCTGGTAATTAACTAGTTACCTGATCTTTGAACAGGTTGCGAAGATTTGCCCTTTCCTGGGTTTCAAAAACACTATTGAGAAGAGAAGTGAATAGTTTACAGAACCTAGAACCAAATGTCATTAATTCCTACAGAGCTTTCTGTGATATGAAAATCACTCACTCTTGGACATCTTGCTCCTCATCGGCATTTAGCTCCAGCGCTTCTATGAAATGAATGGGATCGTAGGTGTCTTGATTTCCGTGCTCTAGGAAAGCAAAAGCCCGCTGAAGCTGATAACATATGGGGTTCTTGCCAATGATGAAAAATCGGTTAGTCTCGGCGAAGCTAAAATCGTGAACTTGTATTACTGTTTACCCTCTCTTCATGGTGTTGAAACTCGTAGATGCCCTTTCTAATATGCAGATTATGAAACCAGACCTGGGACGCCTCAAGGATTAAAAAGCGCTCTGATATTAAGGTGGTGGCACTCCTACCTGCAAGAGAGAGTTCACATAGCAAGTAGCTCCCAAGTTCTATCAGATAAACAAGTCAGGAAGCATACGATCACAGAGTGGAGTATAAAAATAGTACTTTCAAGCCAACAGGACT
Organism: Basidiobolus meristosporus CBS 931.73; assembly: GCA_002104905.1. Taxonomy (NCBI): domain Eukaryota; kingdom Fungi; phylum Basidiobolomycota; class Basidiobolomycetes; order Basidiobolales; family Basidiobolaceae; genus Basidiobolus; species Basidiobolus meristosporus. The sequence goes on along the minus strand of MCFE01000429.1, from coordinate 20,270 downwards.
CCCTTCCATTCGAGTTCGTACCTCTGCAAGGTCAACCGATAATCCATTGGCCTGACAATATTTCTCAAACGCATCTTGTAAACAAAAGAGAGCCCATTAGAAGCCTATCCCCACGTGAAACCCAAAAACATCCTTGGCATTTCACCCGACACCCACCCTCTCTTTCCCAGAACTCTTGGCCTAGATGATTCAAACAATTTGGATTATCTTTGCAACGAGAGTTGGTGCAACGAGTCTTCTTCTCTGTGAAGCATTTTGAAGAGTATCTGTTCGGACAATAGGGCCTGGCAGTGGTATTGGAAAGCCCGTAGAATTTTATCAGATGATCTTGAGTAATTTTGTCCTCCGTTTCTAAAGACGCGTCGTACACCCAGGAAGACTGGTCACCGCGCTTTATATTTGCCATCGGAATTCCTTTATATGGTGTATGGGTATGGGCTCGAATATGTATGTTAGAAAAAATATGGTTGTCAAGCTAGGAAGCAGTTCACTGTGTACAGTACTGAGATTAGAGTAAAAATCAAATTGGGTTGTGATGAAGCTAGGTAACATTCTGACTGGTCAACATATTCCGAGTGAGACTTCATTTGGATTAAACTATGGCATTGACTCACACGAAGGTTGTTTACTATATTTGCTATGATTTCCCAGATTCTCTACGCGTGATGGAGCTAGTGCATAAATCATTCTTTGGTCGCCAATGCTCGCTTTTTGAAGAACAGTTTACAGTTTTCCAGTCATAAATGGAACATACAGCAGGCTCAGTAGCGCCTTGGCCGGAGCAACATTACACGTTCAACTATTTGAAAGATATGGTAATGGCAGAGGGGATATTGAGGACTTTCGCCAACGTATCTGAGAGCTTCAACATGGAAATCACTACGCCAGAGATGGTGAGCCCTTAGTGAACAGGGGGAACGTAATATTGAAAATTGGAATTTTATGCAGCTTGGGGAACAAAACAACGAGACGAAGGTGAGATATATCAGGGATGGTGGGGGTTAGGTTATGCTCGGTGGGAAAATCAAGACCTCTTCTGTTTGACACTTTCGAACCGCGTAGGTCCCTCGATGCTTGCCAGCCAGCAGATTCCAACTAGTAGGATGAGGACCATGATGAATGTGGTCAGCAAACCAGTGAGCAGACCGATGGTCCAGAATTTGCTGCGCAGTTGATCCGTACGGCTCTCATTCTTGCCTGGATTGGTAGAAGGGCCAGGAATGGAGGGGCCGGAGTTGCTTGGTGCAGTCTCGTCTGGTTTGGTAGGGGTGACCTCTTGCTGACGCTTTTGCAAATGGGCTTTGCTGTCCAGAACAACTGTATAATCCTTGACGATGTTCTGGATGTGCTCGAGTGCTTTATCGATGGACCCTTAAGTAAGAGAATTACGTGGGTTAACCCTTTAGACCAGCAGTCAACTTGCGGATTCGAAAATACCTTCAGTGCCGGAGATGATGTAGGAGGCTCCTTGCTTCAAATCGCTCACTGCGAATGCAAATTAGCTGCTGAACGGAGGAAGTGTCAAGGAGAAAGCTGAAATTACCTTGGGAAAGGTCTAAATATTGAGCGTCGCAGCTGCTCTTGTAACGCTCGACGTTTGCGGCTTGACCTGCATTGTTACTGATAACGTGCTATAGAAGAACACCTGTGAGCATACCGCGGGAGCAGATTAGGAAAGCAGAAAGTAGGGTCACCTTTGATAAAGTAAACTTCGGGGAATCGATGTACTCGTGAGACTGGCCAGTAGTATCAACGTTTAGTATATTGAAGCCAAAGTACGCCACTTCAATCTATGGGTACCTGTTGTTTGTTCAAAACGAGGAGGACTCTTGCGGGGCAATCGGCGGAACTCTCTGCGGAGGCGGTTGCAAGGAAAGAGGTCGCCAAAAATGTCAGCACCTTGGAAAAATGTGAACAACGCATATTGCTTGAATGATCGGGATTAACGGGAGAGAGGATAAGCAAGATCGGGCAGTCGACTATTGCTGAAATTAAAGGAATTTGGCAGATCGGATGATCCACCTACATATGCTCTCCGTCTACCATATCGGTCATGCTGGGCGAGCCCTCAGCCTCGGGTTACCCTTGCAACTGTATTAGCCACTTTGGCAGCAGTTCCCAGAATGTGTAGTATATTATCAGATCAATTAATTTATATTAGTTGGGCCGATATTGCCATTCAATCGAGTATCATTATGATGGATATTTCGCAGATTCGCACCAGATTTGCTCTCGCCTCACCTAATTTACTCCAGTCTGCTCAAATAGACCAAATTTGATACTCCATTCGCACATATGAAGCACAAATTTGCCCTGCCTGCCTGCCACAATTTCATCAAGGGAGTTCTACTCTATGCCTCAATTTAGTTCAACTTCGCCAGCTTGTCGTTTGCGTACATGCTACAAATGTGTCTTCTTCCCCAACATACCTGGCTGGGCTAACTTGACAAGAGGCGAAAGCCCGCCCGTATGGAAGATTCTTTTTTGATTTCAGCATAAATGGCTGCGTGATAGTTATGGTGATTGTGTGCTAGCTAACTGGACAGCTTTTATTGAATAGAATTAGGTACCAAAATAGACAGGCGAGGAATGCATGAGGCAATGGGTATTTGGGCTTTAACGAAGCAACTTCGCTTAATTGTGCAGCAAGGTCTGGTCATTTATTTCTCCTTATCAAATACTGTCCATGGGATATTGAAGAGGACAAATGGAGTGTAATCCTTGTCGATAAGTCCTTGATATTCGTCCAAATGATCGCTATGGTCTTCTTGCCCGAACGAACCACCAAGGCTAGCGTATTTCTTGACAAGAAGATCACGAATCTTCGAGCCACCCTTTGCCTTGGGCTGAAACCAAAAGGTTAGTCAGGAGCAAGAGGGAGCGGAAAATCTGGACGATGTCTCAGGCCCATGTACTTACCTTAATCATTGCTGCACTGTAATCTAATGGCAGCCCATATCTCAAGACCGATTCTACGAAGACTCGGAGAATCTTGATGTGAATCCACGCTGCAAACACTTCACCAAAGCTGGTCTTGCACCATTGTAGGAGGGATTTCTAAAAGGCATTTTCCAAGGTTGAGCTGCCCGTCGTATACTGACACATTGGCATAACGATAATTACCCATTGCTCTCTTTCGGACGCCTCGGTTTCCTCATATTCTCTCTTATCTTCCTCCAGCTGCTCCTCGTTGTACTCAAATTCTCTAACAATGAATCTAATGGATACAGATTAGCATAAACATCATATAAAAGGTTCTTGAGTTCACTTGCTTCTCCTCTCTACATTTTAGGCTGAAGTCGTTAACCACCCGCTGGAAAACGCTAACAGCGAACAGGCCATAGTCGTTGTCCTCCGCTATTTTCCTAGAAATATTCATCTGTGATTAGAAGGAACATTAGTGCTACAAATGATTCATTAGCTTACGATGAGGATCTAGGTACAACCATCTCGGTTAGAGTTTCATATTTTGCTTCCCAATCCTTGTACAGGTTCCTAAAACGTCAAAGGCCCAAAGTTAACTCAAATCGCATGCACCAGTAACTAAACGGGTAATAATACCGACTTTGGAACCGCAACAAAGAGAGTTTGAAGATATTCAGAGTCGAGAACACAATGCTCCTTTTTCACTATGTCCGCAAGACCGCGAACAGCAAGGTTACCGCTATATCTGTATTTTAGTACCTTGATAAGCCATTTCAACTAAAGAAAGTAGCGTACGTTTGCTTTCTCTCGATATTGGTCAAAGAGCTCTTGACACTGTTGTACTGGCTCATTTTCGCCTTCATAGAAGAATCAAGAGAGCTTCCTTCCTGTTTTCATTAGGCTCGAGATCAGTACGAATAGAGTACATCCGACACATGGAAAAATACTTGCTTGGTTGATAAGTTCCGCGATTTCCTTCAGAGGCTTATCAGAGCGATACTTCATCGAATTCCACTGGAAAGACTTCAAGAAATGATCAACAGGCTCTAAAAATAGCGAGATGATGTTAAGATGGATATCAGGCGACCCTAACATCAAGTCCAAAGAACCTACTCTCGTTTACAGTCAGAGCTTCCTCAAGCTGAGCAGCGTCTCCACGAAGGAGCGCTTTAAGATTGTCAACCATTTTCACGACTGTGGCTTCAAAAGCTTGGTCATACTTGACCAAATCATCAGACAACACAACCAAAGTATCTAAAGTCCCAATCTCCACGGCTTATTAATATCTGAAAGCATCCAGGAATCCTTGATTTGAGCTTACTTTGAATTCGGGGAGCTCAAGAGAGCTGGCTTCGGCTACTTCATTGATAGAAGTACGTAAGCTCTGGAAGGAAGAGTCTTTGCTTCCGTTGGCAGGGACTGATACGAGCCAGTATTGGGGCATGCTGAGAACAAGTATGAATAAGAAATCTGTATTGAGGAAGGAGGTCAATTGAATGCTTATGAATGTCAGTTTAGTCCAATGACAACCCAAAAAATCCAAACTCCAACGAGATGGAATGATTGGCTCGCTGATTGGGCACCAAAGCATAGGGAAGTATAGATGATTCCCAGAATATCGAGTGGCATTTGAGCAAGAGACCACAGAGAATCCCATCTGATCATCTTTCCATTAGTTCCATATATGGCTCACAAGCCATATCCAACAACGTTACGTACAATCAAGCTATCTCAGCACGGAGCAAAATATGATCTCACGACCTGGACGAAAGTGGGCTTGTAGAAAGTTAAATTGAACAATCATGATTCTTCCATGGAATCAAATGAACTAATAGAGTAAGATGTAACGATAGGTAGCAAAGGTCCCCTAACCGAGGTTAAGTGGCCCACCTGGGAATGCTGCAGATCACTCTCGAGGAGAATAGATTGGCTTTTAAGCTTAAATATCTAACTACCTCAGCATCTGCCTGATCTCTCGACTTATCCTCCCTCAATGCCCAACTCAATGACCTTTCCTTCCCAATTGGAGCATCATGGCTCATTTGGGGCCAAAAGGATAGCACCGCCATACATGCTACACAAACTGGCCTACGCTCATGCTCATCGATATATAACACTGATAAAATAACGTTTAACTGTCTGATGAGGTTCATTTAATGTGAGGTTAGTATGAAGGAGGAAGAGAGATGAAAACCGGCTAGGTCGCAAAAAATCAGCTACAAGGCGCACAAAGCTCTTCAAGCACGAAGCTCCATGTTGGAGATAATATCTTCGAACTTGTGGATATTACGAATAAACCAGTCACCATAGCGACGTCCCACTTTGCTCTCAGCGATGTGGATCATGTCGTTGTTGACTGAGAAGTCCAAGTCTGTGCTGGTAACAGTTTCGCTGTCTAACAAAGTACCTTCGACCCACTTTCTTTGACGACTCTTCTGTTTGAAGATCATCAATTGTGTACGGAGCTCTTCGGGATCCACCTCAAGGAATGCCGCGAGCTTTTCGATACTCATAGTGGTGTATAGCTTTAGGTATGATCTCAAGGTAGGGATCAAGATCTGCTTGCGAACTTCAGACATGAAAATCTTGGCTTGATAAGTACTAGGCTCGGGTGGGTTGTTTTCCAAGTCGTCATAGTTGGGGCTCATGGGAGAGATGAACTTGGGGCATGCGTACAAGAACAAGTCTTCGATAGTTTGAATTGGATCCTCTCCACGTTGGATTTTCGACAATTGCTCTCCATACTTCTCGCGCATGTGGGTGTGGATGCTTTCATCCAAGCGAGTTGGTGAAAGAGCAACACAAACGGCAAGCAAGGCATACATCTGGTCGCCCTTCTTGTTGATTTGATCGAACTGGTAGGACTTCGAGTGAACCTGGCGAATGCGCGTGATAAATACCAAGATGTGAGAGAAAGTCTTGATAGCGTCGGCATATCTTCTCATCATCATGTAGGCGAAGCCAACATAGTAGTAAGTGGTAACGTGACAAGCAGTAACGCGAGCAAACAGCGCTTTCTTGCTAAGCTCGATATTCTCCATCATCTTCAAGGCCATTGTATAATCTCCAAGAAGGCAGTGGACACGAAGCAGACCAACGATACTGAAGTAACCAAGCATCTTGTACAAAGTACGCGAACCATATTCTCCAGCTGCCTCGACCATGTCGCCGCCATTCTTGCTCACAAGCAGCTGCTCGGTGATCCGTGATTTCTGGATCAAAGAGTACAAGACGTTGAGCACACTATAGCAACTCCAAACCTGGAGATTCTCTTTTAACAAATAGATCTCCTCCTTGGTCTTGTTCTTAACACGATTTTTGAAGTTGCAGAAGGATTGGAATTGATAAATGAACTCATCAATGATATCCCAAAGCCATTGGTTTGGTAGCTCAAGACTGACCGGTCCATCAGAGTCTAAAACAGATCGATGTTAGTCCGAAAAACTAAGCGACTTTTGTGGGCAAGAAGCCCGGGCGACTTACTCAAAATGTAGTTGAACAAGGCGCAGTAATTTTCATAGGAGCGGAACCTGTGCTCGATGGTGGGTTGAAGTCTTTGGTAAATGTGGCGATAGTACAATTCACGATACAAAGTCAAGAAGATTTGATCTACATGGAAAGATTGAGCTGAGTATGACTTGATTATTACAAATAAAACTACGAGAATACCGACCTTCGTTGACCAAGGGAGCGATGTACTCGGCTTCAGGCCAAGGTTCTTTAGCATAGAACCTTTCAGTCAGCTTGTTGAAGGTATTCTCGTAAATAGAATGTAGCTCATAAACGGCATTGTCGCGAACGCTACGGTGGAAATAAGCGATGAAATTTTTGACAACATCAGGTATTTGGGTATCAACATATTGTTGTGCAAGCTGCTGTTGAATTAATAATTGTTCTATATGAAAGAATCACCATTAGTTAAGTTAAGGAAGGGATTATTTTGACTCGAAATATTTATGCCAAAATACAGTCTCTTGTAATCTGCGTTTACCTTCTTCTAAAATGTCATCATCAGCAGTCATGTCCCCTTGAGCATAAACCCCGGCAACCAAATCGACATCGGCAGCGATGTCTTCATCTTCATAAGGTTCGTGATACATTTTTACGAAATTCGACGAAGGAAAGCTATGAAGGGATTTCAAGGTCGACCGTATGAATGAGCAAACGTTCGAGCTTCAATACTGATATTAGTAGTAATTGGAGAAATGCTCGAAGTTGAAGGAAAAAAAATTCCTGAGTGCATTAGAGAAAAAAAATCTAAATCTTTTTTATTTCTATTATATCCATGAATGAATATTACGTGGTTATCTATGGAGGATTAGTTCAATTTCTGCGCTGAATTGACGCCTTCCTCAGTCACATTTTAGTGTACTTCCAACCTTGATATCAAATCTATGAATGCACTCCGCTGAAATGCTGGAGAACTAAAAACAGCAGAGCATATACTATTTGCATGTTGAATCCATTTATAAGTCAAAAAGTGGTTAAACCAGTATATATCGCTACTTCGAATACTGTTGTTACATTCCATAAAAATGCTGCTTACTGCACACAGGCGGTGTTGCTCTACACCTGTTAAATCTATGCTTTAGGTTACAAATTATAACAGGATTCCTTGACTTCACCAATTAGATCATCAATGGTAAAAAACACTAATGGTTTGTAGGCAAGAGAGCGGACCCACCCACAAGTCAAAGGTAAAGTTACACATTGCATGTTTAAATGTGCAACGCTGGACAGTGCTTTTGGGAGAAAGCCTAACAAAGTGTCTTGCTGTGGACCAACCTGATTTAGGATAAGATTGTTTCCAACAGCCTTCATGTGTTCAACTAGGATTGGAGGATTAATAATAGTGGTTTAGTGCTCGGAGAAGTTCGTGCTTACGCAAAGAAATGTCGTCTTCAGTTAAATCATTGTAGGAAGGGACGTGTTTTCGAGGAATTATCACAAAATGGTGTTCCGCAGCAGGATTGGGCTCTTTGATGGCAACTACTCGTTCATCCTACCATGAACGTGTTAAACCAAGCCAGTAAAGAAACACATATAGGCACTACTCTACCTCATACATCACCCCGGCAGTGCGATCCCCTTCCAAAGCAAGACTGCAATAGATGCAACTGTTTTTTGGTGAAGTGGCCATAGTTTAATGGAGTAGAAATCAACTTTTAATGAGAACAGAATACAAATAGGCGGATTCTGGTGTTGGCGGAATGCACACACAGCGAAATGACACTCATATATATATATATATATGACTTGAATGAATTCCATCTAGACTATGAATGTTGAAAGGTGACACTAAAGTGACCCAATTGGTAACTACCTAGGCGATTACTACTATTTGCATAGCCAGTACATTGAATCTAGTCTCACAGCCACAAGCACAATTCTCCTAATGTTTCTGTACCGAAGCTCAGTTCCCGGAACCAAGAGTGCTGGTGATCTGCTACTTTTTGAAACGTGTGCATCGTAGGCGGCGGATCACATGATTGAAGATTCGGCTAGGCTGTATTCCGCATTGAACTGGTTGCGTGGTATATCCCCCACTGATCAATGATCACTGATTTGATTTATTACTAATGGCGCCAAGAGTTGCATAAGACACTGATTCAATAAAAGGTCACCTAATAGGTTGGCCCCATTGTTTCTTAATAAATTAGGTACTCGCGCTCTTCGCTTCCTTGATAGTTATTGCTTGAGCCATCGGCATATCCCAGGAGGCATTTTCTGATTCAGACCCTACGAAATGTTAGCTGAGCGGGAAGAGTCGAACTACTTGGAGCATCCTCGATACTCTTTTCAGAATTCGGGTCGTAGTTACACAGATTTCGGAAATGGTTATCAAAGGTATACTCTCTCACGAAAGAGTGCTTTCTCTCGAGACATTCTGGTCAAGGACAATATGGAACGTGTTGCATACATCCTCGCGAGAGACTTGGGGGTACAAGTAAAGTATACCTTTCGGGAGGCTGGCTCAGAGAAAATCCTATTCCAAGGTACTAGGAAAGCACTGAAAAGCAGTATTATGTTCAGGACCTTTCCTCAGAGCATCGAGTTTGAGCTCAGTAAGCCCAAGATGTTCTCTTTCAAATATCAGTTCAATTGGAATGCTGAAACCTATCAGTGGAAGAGATCTGGCTTTGGCACAATGAGTATGGAATGCACGTGTCCTAGAACTGGCGTAAAGTTCGCTGAATTCAAATGGAAGGCGCTCGCGTGGAAGAACCTTGGAACTCTAGAGATTCATCCTCCTGCACTTAAGGATCCTATGTTACAATCTCTACTATTGGTCACCGGGCTGTTCTTAATAGACTTATCGCAAGACTCATAATTTATCGACAGCTTCATCTTTTGAAAAGCATCATATTTGGGAGCAATTTAACCATGTGTATTCAGCAACTCCTATTAAATCTATCTCCATTTTCATGCCAATCCTAAGCTTGATATGTATTGTTGATCTCTGGTTACGGTGTTGAAGTTGTTCAACATTCGCGTGAACGGTTGTGTGAGCAGGTAACCACCCTGTTGACGGTTCCAAATCAATAGGAGGTTTTCCAGTCGAGTACAATGAAGAATCTCCCTACACAACTGTGTATGGGTCAGTAGACTGGTCTCTTCCGAAGAGTAAATATCTCCTAAACAATTAGAGTTGTGATTATGCTAGAGTCTAGTTTATCGGCCTTTTAAATAGTTTGGAGAGTACCTCTATTGTTACCTACGCATAGATGCATAAGCGTTACCTTTAAATAAGTATATTAGCATTGGAAGGTGCGCTTATTGTCCGTACCTATGGGGCTTTCGTTCTATATCCTCGTCAGTCCTTCCTTTTGAGCTGCTCGTTGGTGAATTCAACATGAAAATATCACTTCCCGGCATGTCTTTGCTTATCAGCATTGGGGTGTTCCAAGTAGCTTGCGAGGAACCGGAATTTTGTGTTGGGGAATACTCGAAAAGTCACAAGGAGTGTTCCTTGTATAGAGCAAAACCAGTTGGGTGCGAAGGACATATGAACCAATTGGTGACTGGGAATTTCACTCAACTTGGCAACGATGTAAACACTCTGATACTCACCATTACTAATGTCTTCGAATACGGAACCACAACGTATGATTATGAAACCTGTGTTGACCTTAACGATTCTAGAGGATACACTTGTGGCCTCGTCGGGTTTACTACAGGCACCGGAGATGTCTACACGGTAGTCAGCAAGTATCTGCAAATGAATCCTGCCAGTGAGTTAAGGTCCTACTATGCCACATTAAAAGATATGGCTGATCCTAGAGAGTGTGGGCCAGAAGTCGATTTCAAAAAACTAAATGGGTTTCCCGAGGCCTGGAGAAGAACCGCTTGCACCGATGCAAAATTCAGGAGAATCCAGGAAACGGTGACGAACGAGATGTATTTCGAACCTGCCATGAAGCTTGCCGAATCGTACAAGGTATTTTCCCCGCTAGGAAAGTCCATCTTCTATGATACAGCGGTGCAGCACGGTTACGAAAAAGACGACGGTATCAGTTTGAGAAGTATACTCAAGATGGTCAGAGCAGAGCCATCCAAATCTTTTGCCGAAACATCGTTTCTTAAGAGGCTGCTTCACTTCAGAAAAAAGGTATTATGTTGTAGTATGGACGACATTTGGCCAGATTCTGCGAACCGGGTTAGTGATCTGGAATTCCTGCTGAACTCCAGCAACTTGAGATTGAGTGTCCCTGTGACTCTGCCTAGCTTTAACGATTTAAAAATCAATGGCAACGAAGTAACTGACCAACCGTGCTCTGTAGCAAACCACACAGTAAAAGCGGTGAAAGGTAAAGAGAGCCCTGCTAAGCCCACTCGTAGAAGTACTTCTCCCTGACTAGCTACATGAATGCATGTTTGTCTGCTAACATCCTGTAATCGATCGTCAATACTAACCACTATACAACTGAGTAATAATGTATATACACCTCCAGAAGATATGCAATAGTACACAAGCCCCTCGACATATAAAATACGACTCCTGTATAATAAACCTCTTCTAGCGCTTTTTAAATGTCGCTCTGAACGAATACTTATCTTTGGTGTTCTAGTGCTTAGCGTGGTATTGCAATCCAGAAAGCGTAGCAAGTCCAAATGTCTTCGTGAATACCAAACTTTTTTCGATTAGCTATGTTTCTCAAGTGTAATACAGAGCGGCAGAGATCAGCACGATGGTGTGCTCGATAGAAGCCTACTATAGGTCATGAAGGGGTTGCTCTATACTGGTAATGAAATGCTGTGTTGATGGTGACTACCGATCCCTTCAGGATGGTTGTAATCATAGAAAAGACCTTTACAGTGGGTCCATTCCACCCGTTTTATGGGGCACACAAATATGACACGCTCCACCCTTCATACTCCTTTTAATGTCATATAGATACTCGCGGTGGCCCAAGTAGTGCCAGATTCGTTACTTCACAAAAGAGGCGTTCTGGTCGATCTACTCCTAGTGCTTGTGAACAATCCTACTAACGAGCAATAGGATAATTACATGTGGATCACTACATCATAAGGCCCTCTTTCCACACATTATAAATACTAAGAGCCATGCAGTTACTCGCAAGGTTACTATTGCTATCATCTCGTCGTGGAGCTATGGTCTAACAAGGTAAAGCCGTCACCATAGCTGGTGAACAAAAAATCGATGTATACCTCAATACTCCACGTGGCTTGCATATACCTTTTACTACTGTCTCATAATGGGACCATTATCTGCGTTTGGGCAAAGGCTTTGGCTATAAGGGTATTAGTACTTAGGAAGTAGTATAAGGCGTAGGTTGGGCTACCTCTAAGTACCAACTGCTTGTCCCAAATGAAGAAATTATGAAGCACCCATTTCCTACATGCTCCCATACTGCTACAGTTACCTTTCCTAAAATAGTTGTGCCGATCCTGTTGAAGATACACGTAATGGCCATAGTTGGATGTTAGGGGGTATCGATTACCGCTGGTAGGCTACACAGGGAAACAGTGCAATGTGTGGAATTACTCTGAAGCGAAGTACTTGAACTGACAAAAAACATGACAGGCCGTTCATTCTACTTAAAAAACCAACCTCTATTTTGACTATTTACTTGTACCCGCTCGAAATAGATGACAATATCTTGTAACCAATACCAAGCTCAGCAACCAAACAGTACTTTATCTGATGGAAATGTAAATATGCATGACTACTTGGTTTTCCCACCAAATTTTCCAAATTAACACGAAATATTCAGTTAGCCAAGACCTAGTATTTTATAGTAAGCGCTTGGATGAATCAATATGGACATCTGATTAAAATCCTTGAATATCTGATTGATTGATCAGGTCTGGTCTTAATCATCATTGCTCTCATATGTATGCGAACACTGATCCAATATCATACTGTAAACAGGATGAATCACCCTAAACAAGTGGTCACTCGTCAGCGAGGTAGCACAAGGCAGCATCTGATAAGAGTAGTGATCTTACTGTGATTGGTGTTGAGCTAGATGGATGAGCAGTATATAAATCATTAGCTATTCTGCAATTCCCGTCTTCACAACATTCATCATGAATTCAAACAATCTTATTAGTTCGCAAGAGGCTTCGGCTCTACTAGAGAGTATGAAAAAGGCGGAGGTTCCCCGACCCTACAAATGCCCAATGTGCCAGAAGGCGTTCTATCGGATAGAACATAGATCACGCCATATTCGCACACACACTGGTGAAAAGCCCCACCAATGCACGCACAAAGATTGTCTCAAGCGTTTCTCTCGGCTAGATGAATTGGTGCGCCATGAGAAAATCCATACTAGACCATGTAAACGAGGACGCAAGCCGAAGAAGCACATAGATGATATCACCAGCGATTCCAAAACACAGGCTATCTACATCCCCAACTTCCTAGCACCACGATCAAACTCCCCTAATTCTGAAAGCGATGAATCTATCTCAACTCCCCAGTCCTCGCCAAAATTATGCTTTGGCCCATCAGTTGAGATGGAAGGCGGAAGTTTACCTGGGTTTTCTGAACTGATGCGCCGTATCCCACATACCAATATCTCAGTGCACTACCTCCCGAAATTATTACCCGAATCCTATTAGTACTTCTTTCGAAAATAGAACCTTGTGTATTCCTTCGCGATTGTAAATAAATTCCCTTCCAACTTGCTGTGATCACCATGTGAAAGAAGACCGTCAGACTTCTGGTGTGTGTGTGTGTGCAGCAATCATTCCATCTGATTATCAATGCATGGAGTTAAAACTGTGGGGCTCTGGATTTTTCATCATCTGATAACTACCCATTAGGAATTGGTGTTGATTGGATACTGTAGTTCCCATCTATTAGTATTCGTTGACCAGCGCATGATTTATTCTACTTGTATCACTGGTCAGGCCCAGCTATTTGACAGAAACTCACCATTGGAGGATCTTTGATAATGCTGCTGTACAATTTTAGATTAAGCACTGTGGGATCTTCTGAGCAACAGTAGTTGGAAGAATAATATCAATGTGGAGCTGCATAATCTACGTTCCCACAACGCAATATGCTAGGTTCGTGCTGACAACAAGGGCAGGGGTGAACAAAACCGCTGCTCTTATTGTGTTTAGGGTTCGGGTTCAAGTCAATGCAAGTGGAAAAGGAGCTCGGAAGCAATCTAGGGTCATTGGCGGAGTCCATAATTGCCAAATACGATTACAGAATTGCGAGATTAATGCAACTTGAGGTATGAAGAGAAAGGGTTCATAAGAATGAGTATGCCAATATGCTACGAAAGACATATGCAATGTTCGTAGTCTTTCCGCACCTCATGCTGTTTCATTCCTCCGAAAGCATTGAGTCATGCAAAACATGTATCTTACAAAACAGATGACTGTGTTGCGATAGTTCGGGAATAGTTAGGTTGTGCGCTGATCATGTGTACTAGAATAAGGCAACAAGTGTCCTAGGTGCGCATTCCACTTTCCATGACTGCCATATGAAGACAGTAGAAGAGGAAATTCGGAGTATTTTACTTGGTTTATTGCGTTAAATGCAGCATACATATTTTTGTAGAGCATTCAATGCGGGAGAGTATCATTCAAGGGGTTGGAAATAATCAACCACGCATCCATATGATATGGCGATATATCGATAATCACGAATTTAACATCATTAACCGTAGGCTACTTTCTGGTAGAAGTAAGTGGAAGCCGATTCTTTCGGGTTGACAATATCAATCGGGGTTTGAACCTCGGGGGTCTCAAAGTCTGAGCATCGACCGGGCTTATTAACTGGCTTTGATTATGTCAGGTTTAGTCTACCTGATCTATTGGCAAAAGAGGGAGCAATGAAAAATAGCAGGATAAAACACAATGTGTTACGTTGCTAGAAAAGTCGGCAAAGTGAATGCTTTGAGCCGGTTTTAGAGCTGCAAGGACTTTCCCGCTACTCTATAGGAGTTGACCAAGAAGGGTACAACCTTTCTATGAGCTCATTTACTTGGTGCGCTTGCTGCTCAGGAGAAAACATATCCAATACGACAATATTATTGCGCTAATAAGAAAGTGCGTTCCGTATCAATTAGCAACTGCCTTTTATTTCACATGGAAGCGTGACCCCTACGATCCCAAGGGAATATCCATGCTGCAATCGCTTTCTGATATTATAAATTATTGGAGCTCGGGGCTGTCCACGTACAAGAGTTGATTCATCTCTGCACTATATCGAGTCCCAACAATTTCCGAGCCTGCAATTTGGGCCAACCGGCGAATCTTGGAAAGGTCATCATCGGAGAGTTTTACCGAAAGTGAAGCCAGATTCTCCTCCAAGTACTTGATTTTCTTGGTTCTATGGATAGATTAGTATTCACAATGCAGTGCCACTACTATGCATAGACCTACCCGGGGATAGGAATGATATCATTGCCCTGGGCCAAAAGCCAAGCTAGTGTGACTTGGCCCGGAGTTGCTTGATGCATTTCACCGATCTCGTTCAGTTTCTGCACCAATTCGAGTATTTTTGGGAAATTCTCCTTGGCGAATTTCGGAATGGTTCTGCGAAAGTCTTCCCTTGCGAGTTCGTCATGGGTTTGCTGTTTAGTTGGAGATTATCAATATTGCGTCGTTGGCGTAGGTGCCCAATTGTAAAAACAGTGCCTACCACTTGACCAGTGAGAAGCCCATGTCCAAGGGGAGAGTACGCTACTATGGCGACTCCTAATTCACGAGCCGTATCGAGGAGGTGGCCTTTCTGTTCGATGTCAAGGGCAAAAGGCGAATACTAAGAGGGTCATCAGGAAAATGCATTTACAATAGATACACGTAGAGCACTACCTCTACTTGAATCGCACTGATGGGGTGGATTTGGTGTGCTCGACGAAGTGCTTTTGGAGAAGGCTCCGATAAGCCGATATATTTCACTTTTCCTTCCCTGGCAAAGATAGGCTCGTAAATTCTCGACATGGATATGTAGTCGCATCTTACCTCACTAGCTCAGCCAAGGCCTGCATAGTTGTTTCAATGGGGGTGGAGCCATCGACACGATGTAAATAATACAGATCGATTTGCTCGACACCCAGGCGCGCAAGAGATTTTTCCACCGACAAGCGAACACTGGGAATCCATGCTCAGCAAACTTCCATTCTTCCTTCATTATGTAATTGAATAGACTTACTACTCGGGCTTGCCGTTAATTCCGCTTGGGGTGATGCCAAATTTCGTGGCGAGAAAAATCTCATTCCGCTTCCCGGTGCGTTTGAACCATTTCCCAAGCAAATCCTCGCTATCACCCTTGGGGGTTGGTACGAAATGGATTGTGATCAGCGTCAACTGGCAAAATCCCTTCTAAATTCCGCTTACATAAATATCAGCAGTATCCCAATTAGTACACCCGGACTCGTATAGCTTGTCGAGGAACTAGATCACGGAGATATGAGGTCAGTCAAGACTTCCCCATGGATTGGAAAGCAGTTTTACTTCGAAGCGTTCGTCGTCAGAGCCAGCGGATCCATATCCAGCGCCACCAATTCCCTAGGAGCCTGGTCTGAGCAAGGGCAAGATTTCATTCAGGAAAAGAGATGTACCATTGCGCCATAACCTATAGCGGTAACCTGAGCATCACCGATTTTGCGAGTAGACAGTTTCGAGGCAGTAGGCATATCGATTTCTGATTGATGCTCATTGTTTGTGTAGACGTGCTTATATAGCAGCGCTAGTCGCGGGCAAATCGATAGTGGCTTAAACGTACACAAATTGACCAATTAGCGTCACTAACCGGAATGTTGATCATGGATTCAATGTGCTACTAGAGAGGATTAGTAATATTTGAAGTTTGTGGGGTTGTTTGGTATCCTTGCTAAGAATGATTTACGGAGGGGGAGTATCTCTTTCAGGTGCAAGTAAATAGTTTATCTCAGTACGATAGCATTAGACTCCATCTTTCTGGTCCCTGGTCGAAGAAATAAATAGTTCTTTTAGAAAAATTTGTTTGCAACATGCAAAAGCATGAGGAAGGCAACAGTGCCAAGTGGAAGATATCCAATATGGACCATAAAGCTATTGTAAAAGTCTTGGAGAGATTGGAAGAGATCGGAAGAACAGGTAGATTATATGGTTTTTACTTATCGATTCATTGAATTTTAAAGTAGTATTTATAATTTTACATGATCATGGCATAGTAATCATGTAGAATATGTTCAGGAAGGTCCCAAGAGCATGTTGTAGAGCTCTGGAGATATTGCAAGTGATTGGGAGAATAAGTAGACTATGTGGTTTTCACCAGATGATTTATTGAATGAGAAAGTGATATTTATATTTTTTCACGATCTTGGCAAAACAAGCACATAAAGAATTCAGTTCAAGTTCCTGGTTGATGTTTACTTGGAAAATTTTCACCAAAATATCAGGTACTCAGGAGATGGAAATTCCAAAGGTTGTCCAAACAGCCCCAGTCTTTGCACACATTCTTTTTGGGACCTTTCTAAATATATTCTAAGATTTGTAGGTAATGTATTAAGTGACCAAGTCAAGTGAATACCTTGGTGCAACAGAACATATGTGGAAAGCTTGGGGCTGTTAGGTCAGCATTGAGAAGCTTTGTGTTCTGTGTACTTGATATTTGTTGTAAGAGCTTTGGCAATATTGGAAGTGATCAGGGCAACCAGTACATTATGTGGTTTTACTGTTGTAAAATTTGTAATTCCACCTAAATATTCACCTAACTTGGTCATTTAGATCATTACCTTCAAATCCTAGAGAATACTGACCAAATTCCCTGTCAGGATACCTAGAATATTTTAACCAAAATACCCGGTACCCAGAACATGAAAATTCTCAAAATTGTCCAAACAGCCTCAGACTTTGCACACATGTTCTTGGGACCTTCCTTAATCTTTTATACGTATTGTTATGCCAAGGCCATGTAAAAGTATAAATACTACTTTACTTTCAATAAATCATCAAGTGAAAACCACATAATCTACTTGTTCTCCCAATCACTTCCTACTACTCTACAACAGGTTATGAGCCCCAAGCTGTCCCTCTCTGCAATATCTACTACTGCTATTACTGGAATTTTTCCCTCTGCTGAAAAGTTGGATTGATATAACTACCTAGAGTGGAAGGTGAAGTTGAAGATGCTGCTACAAGAAAGAGGCATTTGGGATATTGTCATGGGAGAAGAATGCCCTCCTAAAAACATGGGAGAGGAAGCCTTAATGTACCAGAAGAACTAACAAAGTGCCTTTAACTGCATTTGCGTCAATGTTAAAGACAAATTGCTAATTCAATGCTCAAGAGGGTAAGGGGAGGGAAAGTCACCAAGGTAGGTGAAATCTTTATTTGATTTCAGAGAAGTCTAACTACAAATAAAGAAGCCAGCTGGGAATAGAAGATCCCAAAGTAAACACTAAGTTGAATATGAATAAATCTAAGCTAAAGTTAAGGCAGTATCCCAGAGTACACTGGAGTTCAGGTTCATGGGGGAGTGAAGTAGATAAGCTTGAGAGATATAATAATCTTTTAAGAAGTGGGTAACAGCAGGTGAAGGGGAGTTTTTGATAAGTGAAGTGAATCTTGAGAGCAGAGATTCCTCTAATGAGAAGGTCTTGTAAACTGGAGAATCAGGAAACTCTTTAAAGGCATGGTCAGTAGGTTCCCAGTAAAACTGGTCAGAGACATTTTGAGAGAACTCTTTAGCAATACTTTTGTCAAGTACTACCTCCAGAGTGTGATGGTTGATAAATCTCATGATTAACAATCTTGGATAAGTTGTAACCTTGTTGCTTGAGATACATCCTATGCTCAGATATAGGAATAAACTCCACATTGGCAAAGTAGCAGACAGCCCAGTCAGTAGCAGGAGGTAAATCAGAAGTGGCAGGAAACTTTCTTTTAGTCTTGGGAGGAGCAGCAGGATGTCTTGAGGAAGCAGGAACAGGCTTTTTGACAGCTTCAGAGTAGGAAGAGTGAGCAGGAGCAGATGATTCTTGGGGAGTCTTGTTGACAGGAAGAGTTGGCACAGGGACAATAGATTCTTGCAGATCAGAGAAGGCAGAAAACAGCTTTTGAACTTGCTTCTTGAGTAAAGCATTTTCAGCTTCAACAAGTGCAAGCCTTTCCTCAAGGAAGGAAATCTGAAGGGAATGGAGTGAAGGCATCAAGAAATAAGAAGAAGATGGTAAGATGGGGTGGAGTGAGGATTTAGGGTTAGGGGGGGAGACAGTCACCAACAGGTGAAATCTTTATTTCAGTTGAAACAAAGAAGCCAGCGCTACTGTTGTAGCTTTGATACAAGAGTGTGTAGCTGAGGGGAATTTGTAGGTAAGTTAATAAGAAGTGATGATAGTTCTTCAGTGCTCAAGACACTGTTCAGTGGGAAGGGGGGTAGCAAGAGAGGTAAGAATGACTTGTGAACAACATTAATGAGGGGAATGTGATAAGGATTGATATTCATCATAAAGGGAGTGTGCTGCTGCAGATATTGCTGCCAAAGGTCTGTCAAGTACTTCAGGTAGGCCAGCTTGGGTTTTTCTGACTGCAGAATAAATTGAGCAAACTTCTTGACTTCAGGATCTCCAAGTATAGTTCTCCAGCAGGAGCCAGGTGTTGTGTGGTGTGTTCTCTTCCAGGCCTTAATCAGTGGGTTGTTGCAGTTGTGAAGTCTGAGGTATAATCTGGTTCTAAGGTAGAGAAGTCTGATCTTATAGGGCATAAACCCAAAAGCACCAAGAATAGCATGTCTGTAGGGGCATTCAGGCAAATGAGGCACCAAGGAGGTAATGCACCATACTGCAAACTTGTCAAGCTTAGTGCAGTCTCTAGAAGTAAGAGAGAGAAGTGGTAAGCCAAATTCCAGGACAGGGAAGACAAACTGCTTGAGTAGAAGGAGGCAGCTGGGAGCTGAAGTTGTAGGAGGAGTAACAGCCAGTAGCTTGTGGAGTGCCTGTCTTGCCAGGATAATTCTCTTCTTCAGGTGTGCTCCAGAGTCTAGTCCAGTAGGAAGGAAAGGAAAGCCAAGATATGTAGCAGAAACCTGAGCAGGTAGAGTGGAGTTCTCCAAGTTGATGGGAGAGCCCAAAGGTACTGTCTTTGCAATGGAAAGCTGGAGATTATTCTTCTGCAGATACTGGTGGATGGTCTGGGAGTCTTGTTGCACATTGGAGGAGGATATTCTGATGTCATCAGCAAAGAGAGTAACCAGGCAGTCAGCTGAGAGTCTTGGGAAATCATTCAGGAAGATGGCAAACAGTATAGGACCAAGCACAGAGCCTTGAACCACTCCATTAGGAACTGAGAACACAGCTGATTGCTCACTTGGGTGCAGAATTCTTGCTTGTGGATCCAGAAACAGAGACCTGACAAGGAGGGTGAGAGAGGTACTGGAGAAGCATTGCAACTTGGACCAAAGCAGATTTCTGTCAACTGAATCAAAGGCCTTAGTAATATCAAACAGAACAGAGGGATACTTGCACTGGAGAGAGTGATCTTGGCTAAGTATGACTGCATATTCCAAGGAGAGGCCAGGAACAAAGCCAAACTGTGCAGGATGAAACTTGAGGGAGTCAGAGTAGAGCTCCTGAGCAAGCAGAAGCTCAAACACCTTTCTGCAGGTGGGCAGCAGAGATATTGGCCTGTAGGAGCTAGGATCCAGGTGCTTTCCTTTACCCTTGTACAGTGGCAGAACATTTGCAAAGGACCATTCCTCAGGAGTAGAAAGCTGGGCTGAGCATTGCTGAAACAGTGGAAGCAGAAGTGCAGACATGGCCTTGGTACTAGTCTTCAGAAGCTCATAGGAGATTGTGTCCACACCTGGAGCAGTAGAGTTGGGAAGCCTCTTGAGCACATTATGGATTCTCCTTTGATCAAGTGCAAGTGGGATGGGC